>SZWC01017461.1:29294-60605 GCA_023375785.1 Penium margaritaceum | reverse complement strand
GCGGCGGCGGCGGCGGCGGCGGGGGCGGCGGCGGCGGCGGCGGCGGCGGCGGCGGCGGCGGCGGCGGCGGCGGCGGCGGCGGCGGCGGCGGCGGCGGCGGCGGCGGCGGCGGCGGCGGCGGCGGCGGTGGTGGTGGTGGTGATGGTGGCGGTGGCAGCACTTGGTGACTATGGTAGCAACTGCAGTCGACAATGGCAGCATCCATGCGAGGACCAACTGCAGCGGCAGACTCTGTGCGTGTGCAACACAGCAAGCGCCGCGGCGCAGTGAAGAAGAGAAAGTGAAGGTGTGATTGCTGCTGGAGGAGACAAACAGAAAAGGAAGGGGGGGGGGAAAAAAACTTTGGAGCGACTTTGGGAAGGTGGGCCCTTTGCTGTAAGGTCACTGAGTACACATGTGACCATCTCTGTCACCTGCGAGAATGCGCAAGGCCAGGGTCCAAAATCTTCTCGTTTTGCAAAAAGTTAAATGAAGTTACAAATGGAACGGACCTCGTGCTCCGACACCTGCGACAGGTGCACGAGGCCATGTGTGCGAAACCCATCCAGCCGCACAAAGAGGCCAAACGGTCGCACGGAGTGTACTGTGGCATGGTGGATGGAGTAGAGGGGAGGCGGATCGTCGGAAAGTGGTCCCCTCTCCCTGTCCCTACGCTGGTGGTTGTGGCCCCCGTACCCCCTCTCCCTCCCTGGGTCGTCATCGTCTCTCCTCCACCGGCCTTCCTCTCTTTCCACCCTTCCTCTATCAATGCCACTTCTGCCGTTATCTCTGGGCATCTCCCAGCCTCCCTCCCCATTCCCTCTCTGAAATCTTCCAGGCAAGCCCATGCCCCGGATTTCACGGCCGTCCACGTCAGCATCCACGTCAGCAAATCTGTCGTCATCGTCATCCCAGCCACCTCCCAGGGCAGGGCGGAACGCCTTTCCCTCTCTCCCTTGTGGCGTGCCCCTNTCGCCTTCTTGGTCCGCCAGAATCCCTCGAGTCCTCTCGTCCGTCTCCATGCGCCTGCTGCTGCCACGTGGCAGCCAGCATCTCCGCCCTGCTGCGCCCCTCTTCCACGCGTCTTGCCACGTCATCCATGCCGCTGGGCAGGAATGATACGGTAGGGAGAGCTGCCGCCGGGGAACACCCTAGGAAAAGAGGGGCGGTCGAGGGGAGATCTTGCTTCTGCCGAGATCCGTTGCGGCTTCTTTTGTTTTCCGTGAAGTCTCCCGCTCACTCGCGAGCTGACATGGGCCTTGTTCGGCGGCCCTTTTTTCTGTTGTTGTCGTGGGTCCGAGCCAGTTTCCCGCTTTTGTGGGTTTTGTCGTTGTGAGTATCTTTTTTCCCCCGCTTTTGTGGGGTGTCTTGCCGCACTTTTTGTCGCCTACTTCAACATTTTGTAGCAAATGCCAGAGTCGAACCGACGACCTCGCCATTCCTGCCTGCTTGGGCGTATCGCGCAGATAAGCCCCGGGAAGTTTCGCGTATGTCCGCAATGATCAACTCGCCGGCGTCCAGCACCGGCGGAGCCGAAGCCCAGTGGGCTACTCAAGTATAAAGCTAGAAATTTCATCAAGGTAGTTCCATGTGGATCAGACAATCTTAGCAGCAGAAAGACTGGGAGTAAATTTTGATGCGCTACAAAAAGTCTACAAAAAAATGTGTTGCAATGTCTGGAAACCTGCGAGGTTGTAGTGCATTTTGTCACAGAATTTTGTGCGACTCGTCGCAAAACCTAGCCCCACAACAAGGAAAAAAAATCAGAAATTCTTTTTTTGGCCCAAGCCAATTTCCGTCCGGCCAGACCACCACCGACAAGCGGGAATAGGCTCGGACTCATGACAACAACAAAAAAAGGGCCACCGAACGAGGCCATGGTTCCGCCCCGAAATTATTGAACCTTCAACTTCAACTATTTTCCCGCTTGCTCCAGCGCAGGAATTGCAGACGTGGATTTTTTGCGAACTGGTTGCAACGATACTTATAATAGACATAGCAAAACACTTATGATTTCTGCCGTCGGCAAGAGATAGATGAAAATCAGTTGCGCGCTTCATGGTGCATTCATCCTTCGTCTTCCCCTCATCCCGCAGCCAATGAGAAGAAAATAGATGGATGAAACCATTGCGAATCGACTGCCCCTCGGTAGGAGATGTTGAATTCACCTACGACTCATGAGACTGTGATTGGATGAGTTCACACGCACGTATTGCGTCACCACCTGAGTCGCCCTTCCGTGTCGCGCATTCCATCCTCCAGTTTTTCATGACGCTCATGATATGGAGATTGTCGGTTTGAACTCCCATAAAAGCAAGAAGTGTGGTTCAAGGTATGTAGGACGCGAGAATATCACATCGGAAAGCGCAAGTTAGTTGTTCAGTCAATTCACTCATCCGTTGCGAGAGCTTGAATAATGAAGTTCATATACCCTCAATTTCGAGATAATGGATGAACATGAAGATTCACCGACAACAAGGCTTAGCCATGGACATCTGAGACCCTCCGAATAGGTCGTTGATGTTTACAACTCTGCCAAATTGATTTTGCGACGAACTCGCTTAGTTCAAGCTGTGAAAGAAGGCGGCGTCTTTCATTGATGCCGAAGCACGCAACACTTGTTCAGTGATTTCGTGCATTTCCATAGTTATATCTAACAGTGTAGTCCAAGTTAGGATAACGGTTGGAATGATGCAAATGAGCTCACTTGATTAGGGAAATCTTGGACATCCTATCTGGGGCAAGAAAGATCGACAGTCGACATCACTCGCATTGAAGAAGGTGCATATAAGCTGTTTTCTTAAAGTGTCCATTAAATCCACAAACTAAAGACTTGCCTTTCCGGCTCAACTCACTAACATTTCCTTTGAGATTAGACCGCTATCTCTTCCCAAATGAAACCATGTTGGGCCCACATTCACGCATGCCAATGGCTCGTCTATTATTAGCTTTCATTCCCCTGGCTACATCGTGCTTTGAGGTGTCACTATTGGGATATTCTATCACATTCCAAATCATGGTCCTATTTCCCTCAGAAAAATGTTTGTGTTTACATGACTAGTAGTTTTCCTATCGCTCACCAATAATCCATGTTACGTGCAAACTGTCATTGTTCGAACACCCTTTCATGTCTAACTTGCCCTTGGTCTTGAACCAGCCTCCTCCAAGAAGCTGGTTCAACAAACTCTCTCGCTTGTCTCCAAGGAATAATTCATCGTAACCATCCCCCTTTCCACTCTTCTACTTCCACGCCACTTGAGGCCATCGATGCCGACCCAGCCTCCTCCCAGAAGCCGATTCAAAAAACTCCCTCGCTTGCTCCAAGATCGGCATGGATGGCCAATTCTGTACGAGTCATTGGCAAAGAGAGTGTTCTTTCCTCTTACAAAATGAAGATGGCTTCTCCCATTTCCAATTGGCATAAAATATGGAGTAGAACTTAAATCCAATGCATGCCATAAAGCATTGTTTAGTTCAAAATGAATGCCAAACCAACAAGTGCACATACCACATTTGGCCTAATCGCTAGGAGGAATTCACGGATCCTACAAACCAATCATGGGAGAGACCCATGATCTCTCCACTCTTATGAGTCATAGCAAAAGGTCATGTCAGAATGTTGAAGATTCATGAATTTTAATGCTCATAGTCAATACACATCGGGTCAAGTCCCTTAGGGTCCTTCACTGCCAAGACCATAGCCTACGTGTCATGGGTTGGGGACCATGTACCGCATTGTTAGCTCCCACCTCATGTCACTCGTTTTAAGTTGTAATTGTGTGGTTGAGGTGACATCTCCTTTGTATGGATTTGCTTGTTTTCAAGTACCCAAGCTCCAATGTAACTACAATATCTTTACCCATGATTTTTTGCTTCTATTTCAAGAGTTTGCCACAAACTACAGGCCTGATGGCTCATATCAGGCTGAATGTTTGGATGTTTGAGTGCATGTTATTTATCGTGGAAAACACATTCTTGTTAATCTTAACATCATAGACATGTCTTGAATGTGTGGATGATTGTCACCGTTTCTTTCATTGAAGCGTCGCATACATCATTTTCAAGTGTGCATTGATTTGGCAACATATGTGTAGACGATTACTCTCCACTACCATTGTCTTAGATGAGAACAGCTAAAATTTCATCATCAAACATGTTGATAAACATAATGTGTTCCATCGTGAAAATTTCCAGACCTGATAAGGTCATGAAGGTAGTATCAATTTTCATAGAGTTGAATGCATGCAATTTTTTACACGATAGATTTGAGAAAGGCGATGAAGCTTTGGCATAATCTTGTAACATTCCAAGAGAAAACCCAAAATTGAATAGGCGTCTCAGATGTTGGTGGGCATCGGCGAATGGACGATTGAGCCACCTTTTTCAAACCATCATGACCCATCTACCACTTGTGATGTGGCCCGTAATCTTCATCAAATAATGACTAAATTTGTAAAATCTTCTAATCAGTTCTTGCTTTCACTGTACCCTTGTTTGACATATTCATCAAGGTGCACGCCATTTTTTTCATGTAAGATATTTGGGGGTTTGCACACTAATTCAATGAAATTGGTCTACCCCGTATACTAGTTTCATGGATGGTATTCAGATCCCGAACACTTTCACACTTCAAGTCTTCAGTTTTCGGCCAAAAACATCCTCAGAAGCAACATTCGAATTTGTTATTGTCTAGAAGTCAAACACAAAGAAGCCACGAACACATTTCTTGCACACACAAATCCTTAAATTCATCTTAAAAAACAATCATCTGGCATTAGGGTAGGCGGAAGGCCAGACTAACTATTGTGTTACAACTAACACAACCTATGAGACATTGATAGGCACATAGATGGTTATTCTAGCTATCAGCCACCTATGTCCTTTGAGGCAGAAGGACATCATGACCAAGGAGATGGTATACCAAACCTACATAGGTCCCATCACACATTGTCTTTAGTTTCCATTGTTTTGATGGCCCAATACATGAATAATCATAGATTGTCAAAATACTTGTAACGTTTTTCTTAATCATCCCAAATTTTGGTCTTCCTGTCCAAAGTTTTCCTTGATTACCTCCCAAAAAACTACACAAAGCTCAAGTAAAAAACATCAATCTTCCAATAATTTGTTAAAAATCTTAAAGACACGTGAAAGAAACCAACAACCGTAACTTTAAGGCAGATTTTCTTCAAACAACCACTCAATATGTTATTTCCTAGACATACAAAAGTCCCTAAACTTTGTGAGTGGGCATTTCCATCCTTGCATTCATTACCCACTACGTGTCAAACTCAATATTTTTATGCTATTTGACCGAGGGCATTTTGGCCACCTGCATTGTCCTCTCGTATGTTGCATGCAAAGTCTTTGACACTTTTGACCACTCTCTATGGGGATTCAGCGAAATATTACAAATTATATCAATGTTTCAATACAATTGCAATGACTTCTTGGCAGTGATGGACTTTTGTACAATCGTGCCTAGACACTCGCGAAACATGTAACTTCATAGTGGAGGTTTTTCAGGGACCACTCACGGCGCAGCGTCACAAGTGCTTCTCGGCTTGAGGAGAGAAAGCTTGACATATGCCTCACTCTGATTACTGCCATTGTATGTATACGTTGTACATGTTCAAAACTTGTTACTCAAGTACACTTACTGCCAAAATGTTTTACCAAATTCATCTAATTGTCTCCTTATCCACACCTCGTCTCAGTGAATCATCCAAGTTCCACCCAACATAACACATGACATGGTACTACATGCGCAGCTCATCTTGAGCACTAAAGAACCTAAGGTAACAACTATGTATTAGTATTTTTTTTCTATAGGTACGTACATGTTCTCGAGTTGTTTGACACTCTAACTTCAAAGAAATGACACTACAAAGCACACAAGCGTCCCTCTTCCTTTGAATGGGATACTCTATTCATCTTCATAATCATTGTTTGCCTTTCGACTTCTGCACGTGCACCATATACACTATGGTCGTATAAGTATTCCAAACCAGCCGGAGTAGCATGCACAACACGAGTATTATGAGATTTGAGAATGTTTCGCCCAACTAGAGGTAATGATTGATTCATTTTCTGGGGGGCTAAAATACCACATGGTACATGTAGGAATTACCCAGAAACTTGAATGTGTGTATGCCATACATAGCGATTGGAAGAATAAATCATCTTTCGTGGTGTTTAGAAGAGTAAATATCCCCTTCTTGTTGTTTTGGAAACATTGATACTTTACCCACAAAGAATGAGAAAAGGTAGCTTATCGACGCGACATGTAATGTAACGTCGACATGATGATGTTGGAATTTCTTTACATTCATCAACCCCTCTTTCAAGGGGTTTGTCCATGTTAAAAAAAAAGCTTGCATGTTTTTGGCATGGGGGGTCCAAGGCTCCCCATGAGTTCAAAGGGAACGTACTGGGCCTTGATATCTCGTAACCTAGTAGGAGCACACGCAATAGTAAATTCCTCAAACCAGTGTTGGAATTTATGATAGGTTTTGACTAGGGCTTGTATGTAAGCCTAGCACAATTTGCAAGTTAGGAAAGAAAATCAACATGAGTTTTTACAGTTGACCTTGAAAAGGGGCACTTTTGCACCATCGCGATTGAGCAATGACCTCTTGGTTACTTCTTCTCACACATAAACATCCTAGTTTGATGTAGTGGTTGATTTTTAGCACGGGCTCCTCCCGCACAAAACATAGAAAATCCTTACTCAAACTCGAGGGCTCGTGTGTTGAGAAAAGCAGAGGTCATCGATGGATCACTACTCTTGTGTAGGAGGGAGAATCACGAGGGTGGTTGACATGTCCCACATCACTTCGCTTCATTAGTGACACATGCTGCTAATCGAGCATGGTCATGTGAGTGGATAGTTTGATTTTCTTGTTTAGAATTGTTGGGTGCACAAGTCATACCTTTTAAGAGTCGGATAGGGCATTCCGGGCCCCGTTGCAAAATGGGTAGAAGGGTGTTTTTTTCCAAATACCATAAATCCATGTTTTAAGAAAGTTAGCATTGTTCACCCTCCTCGGGACAATAAGCCCTATATGCCCTTTTCCATGGAAAAACAAGCCACATCCACCCTTGCTTTGGAACAATAAGCCTCATTTGTCCTTGCCTTGAAAAAATAAGCCTCATATGCCTCCAAAGAATGAGTCCCATCCTTCCTTTGTGCTTGTCATCATGGTAGATTGTTTGTTTTATCTGACAAACGGGTGGGTTGGTGTTTTCTGTAGTGTTTCGAACATTTTACTATACATTTAATCCATGCAAACATCACCCTTTTACGTGTGACTAACTGTGGTTGAGCACGTACAACTGTTTGGTATTTTCTCACAATAGTTGTAAAGTTTGACGGTGTTCTTGTATGGTGGAGATTGGGATATGTAATTATTCATTGTGTTTCCATGGCACCTTCGCTTGTTTTCATGCTAGCCACCAAATAGTAGGATAGGCGTGTTGCACACACTCATGCTTATTGTGTTTTTAATTCACTTGTGATGTTTAGGATCTAGGACTGGGTTGCAACACATGTGGTGGCATGCGTACGCGGTGCCAAACCCAAATGGTTACCAAGCCAGTTCAGATAGCATCGTTAGGTTGATTGGATTTTGCCATTGTATGCTCGACAATCTACAATTTGATAGTTGTCATGCTTGGCTTTCATAAGCGACATCATCCAAATGTGGTGCTTGCCGAAGACATGTGCAACTGTACCCGGTAAGATGCCGTTGGATGCGTTACAACGGACATTGTCCACACCTCTCCTTGCTTCGTTATTTGAGGGTTTGTTCGAGAAATCAACTCAACGTGCCACCTCCATTGACAATGTCTTTGTACTGGGTACCAGGTCATTCATTCAATTTTAATCATCTTTCATTCCGTGGTGTTGCCCACCCATGGGTGCTTCCGTTCTAGCTACATCATACGTGATGCCAGTATGGTCATCAAAGTCCAAGACGAGCGTGGTAAGTCCAAGTAGGAGGATACCCTAGTGCACTTGATTTTTGATATTATCCATGTTTTAGTTGTTGAAACCCATCAAAGTTATTCCTTTGTCAAAATTCAGGTGTCTTTGAAAGTATTTCTACGTCCAATAAACGATTTTCAAGTGTCGTCTTCCACTTTTTGTTCCAAAGTTCTTTACACATTGTTGTACGATTGGGACTTTGTTTCCTCAACTTTGAAAAGGCATATGTGCATGTTCATTGACATGTACACTAATTGTGGGCATAGTACACGTGCGATGAGGAGGTGGATGGCGAAGTGATGGAAAGCGACGTGCAAAGAAAAACTTTTCATTAAGTATAAACGAACAGATTGCACAACCTCATCCTCTGGTCCATACCCGTCATTTGTGAATAGCAATTCCCTCATAAATGGGACTGCATTGTGCTAGAAATCCAAGTCAAAGACCTGAGGGAAGTTCGCCTTGGTCCAATTGTTTTTGACCGTGGGCTTGGTATCACGCATGTACTTGTAATCCTCCAATACCACTTGTACGCAACCTTCTTCAGCTCTTCCAGACCGATGTGCATCGACACCCCCGCCTCATCATGCTGAGCATCCCATATAGTAGACAGTTTTTTAGTTTGTTTTGGAGTAGAAGCATGTATACCACATCAACCGGCCTGGCAATTCCAATGCATCCAGACGTAATGTACACCGTCCACATACCCTACTGATCTTGAATTTTGATTCTAAATATTTGTTGGCCTGATTTCTTCAATGAAAATGTTCTTCAACGAAAATGTTTTTGTCAAATTTGTTGGCTATCACCTAAATAATTCCACTGGGATGAAAAAAAGGATTTTTTTTGGTATCTGGATTGCATACTACTGTCTTGGCAAAAAAAAACATGTGCGACCCGTTCATCTCCTGCTCGCAAGTGCGCAAAAAGGCACTGTCAATACTGTCACCACTGTCAGACCTGTCAGTTGTGTCAGTTGTGGAGTTAATTCACACTGACGCGCGGCACTTTCCGCACAGTTTCCTGGATTTCTTGGTGTCGAACTTGTTCGATGTCGAAATTCAGGAACACTTTTTTTTTGTTCAGCGAATCTAAAGGTACCACCCAAATAACTCCTTTGTCAAACTCCATGACCAAAATTCAAGAACACACCATTAGCAATTTTGAAAAAATCAAAAATCAAGATCAGTAGGGTAAATGGGAAATCATTATGCAGCCACTCAAGGAAAGCGTCTTTATGATACGAATGCCACGTATCTAAGACCAACAAAACTTCAGCATCACCCCCACGGATACGTCAGACTATACACAATCATTTATATTATGGCAACATAATATTATACACCCATTCCTTTGTCGTTTCTCTGTTAGTCATAGGGATGCGGTCTTTTCCAAATCCCACCTGGCATCATGTAACTTGGCAACATGTGGACCATTTGGGAGACAGCAGGCGATTTTACCGTCAAACATAAGCTGCATGGGCAACAGCTCCACGATCATGGATTGCGTGATAAGGGCCATGATGGTGGGTTTTCAATCCATACTGAGGATGTCGATGTCCTTGAATCTAAGAGGGGCACACGTGTGGTCCGTCGATGCCAGTGTGATCTGCGTTCTACACAAAAAGGGCTTGATCCCATACAACTTCACCACGCATGCACACTGACGATGAAAACATAAGATTGTTTTCATCACAATCAATAGGCAACTTCTGTGCAACTATAGTGCCAACATGCCAGACCCAACCAACATGGCAAGTTATGAAATTTTGGACCCACTACCGGCCAAAAGCATGAGTACCCACTTGTCGGAGCTCGTCGGGCGCATGACAGGCGACAACACCATGAATCTCCTCTCGGATTACTTTGGAGCTCATCTTCTTTGTAATCTCCGCCATAATGAACAAATGTTTGGTGATCCCCGCACGCTTGCTGTCGCACCCCTACTTCCTTTTTTTGCTAGTCATAAGTGCAGCAGATACTACCACTATGAACGCAATCACTGCCGTCTCGCACTACTCTCTACCCACTTTTGTGCCAAACTTGAACCAACCAAGAGTAGTGCTTAGAGAGAGATAGTCGTACACTAAACATCATTTGGACATGTGAAACGTCAACCGTACATTCTCCACAATGGCCTTAGCGAGCGAATGAAATTTGAAGGCGTTGACGATGGTAAAAAAAGGACTGATGCCAAACCAGTCCATGTAACAACCATGCTTAGCACCGATTTTGGATGTTGACGAATCTTTGATCAAGGTTTTTTTTCCTTACCGAGAGGAGGCATTTGGTGTCCATCGAGTCATCGCTGAACTACAAATTGTTGCTGGAGGGTTCAGGAGAAATGTCCTTGCCGATGACGACTGGACCCAAATGACGTGGATGCTAACATCTAGGCAGCGTCCACATGTTGTCATCCGAAGAAGGAGGAGTTAAGGGGACAAGAGGCTTGCCTTCTCCATTGTGGTGAACCACAACATACAAGGGGGGGAAGAGGACACGGCAGTAAAGCACGAAGAAGAAGCAACAAGTGGTGTCAGTGACGGTGATGTAGAATTCACCCGAGGTTGCAAGGGAGGAACCCTCAAAGATGAGGCAACCATTTCCATAGGAGATGATGATGACTTCGTAGAAGGAGTATCAAGCGCCGCATTGCTGATGGCCACGACAGTATCAATGCAATGTTGCCAAATGTCATTGCGTGTAGTATTGATGACGAGAGGGATGCCAACAGGAAGTGTCAAGGATGACGATGATACACTGTTGTACATGGAGTTGTAGGCTATAGGAGGTTGACACTCGGCATGTGTTTTGTTTTACGTGCTAACAGGACACGTCACAGGTGAGGGTGGATCAAGAGGGCCCTACCTTGTTGCATGTGTAATATGATAAAATTTCTCTTTTAGGGACACCTTAGTCAAAAAGTAATTCATGGTTGGTGCACGTTTTAGGAAGGAATTCACTAACTCGCACACTTGCAAGTGAGACAGGGCTTATTGAGCGAATTCATAGTCAAATCACAAAGGCCACATTGTCGCATTTGTCACGAATAGCCGTTGTACAATATCGAGATGTCGTGCAAATGCCGACATCTTTTTTTGCGAGCCTTGATGTCATGCAACTGCTCTATCAATGTTCACTGAATAAAAATACTGAACTATACGCATCATCGATTCTCAAGTTTCATGGATAGGGAAAAGACCATGATTAAGGGAACAATATGCTAATAACATAGCTTGATTTTTATAGCAAAAACACATGTAAAAACCATTCGTTGAATCATCAAGCACAGTGGGATAGACACGGTATTCAATGTGGTAGAAAACAGACAATATGCCCACTCTCCTTGATGGCTCATCAACTTCACGGGTGGCATTTTACCACACAACTATCTTGTGACAATAACTCTCCGCCTCCCTGCCCCAATCCTACTCCGTGCGAGTGTATCTCTTTGCGAAGAGGCCCTTGAGGGGCTTTTCATTATGTGAAGCTTTGATTGGAGGGGGATTAGAACGATGACTGGTTCCACAGGAGGTTGGCCAATTGGGATGCTCTCCCACAAAAACACTCCCGGATGAGGCTCTACGTGCTCCGGCCTCTCTTGACATTCTTGATGTTAGCCCGATTAAGTATAACATGGGACATTGTTGCGACCAGTCCCTTCGTGACTACCGTACTAGTACATGAAAGGTGGTGTGGTTCATTTTTTAACGGTTTTTTGGCTTGGTCCCTTTTACTTATAGTTGTATTTGTGTTTTTCCCAAAGTGGACTCTTTGGTATCTTGTGTTATTTGTCCTATTTTTCCTGACTGTGTTCAGAACTTCCTTGTCGCATCGGTGTGCCTATGAAGAACGTCGCACCTCTGCCAACGCTTGGTGAGTGAACAACATGTGCGCCACTCCATGCCCTCGAAGTTTCAAGCTTCAAACTCCGAATTTTGAAATGCAAGTGTGTATGCTCGGACTTGAGACTACCACTATTTTTGATTTTGTCCTTGTGTCTAATGCCCCGTCTTGATTTTGTCTTTGTCCCAAATAGCCCCACCTCCACCACGCTTTATCTTCATACTTTTCCATTTTTTGCCCCACCTTTCATGTAATAGTACGGCAATACCTTGCTAATTGCTTTCTCGGTCTCGTGGAAAGATTTTTCGTCAGTGTGCATACCCAAAGATTATTCATGTGGCTTCTACTGCAAATGACCATGATCACTGTTTGTATTTTTTGTGGTTATTTGAGCAGGAAAATCAGATGACGATTAATGTCAAAATGTTTATAAGCACAAAGAGATGAAAATGGAGCCAAAGGAGGACATGGTGTTTGAAAACATGGATACTACTCTTGCGTTTGTTGAAGACCATGCAGTGGAAAATGGGTTTGGCTTTACCTGGATTCTTAGCAAGAAAATGCGTTTTCATGTCAGCTACTTTTACATCAAAACCAAGGGCTACACCTGGCTGCTTTGTGCATGCATTATAAAAAAATGTGGACACATCACGGTATCTCACTACTCCAAAGCCCATCGTTGCGTGCCTAGCATCGGGCATGGGAACCCCTTCCCCCTTGCCACAAGGATTGGGTGGTGTGAAAGACATGTGAGACGCAACAATGTGATCATACTGGGTTTAACGCAACATTACGCAACATACTTCACAATTGCATGCAAATCAACATGTTGAACAATATGTTGTACTATGCTATACCGTGCCAAGTCCCAAGACCAAGGGAACTTGATGGGTCAAAACGTGGAGTTGTCTTGTCCACACATGGACAAGGTATGCGCATCGATTGCTTGCATGGTTTTACACTACTCCTTGCGTGTCTTTAATGTGCATTTTGACGTTTTACTATCCGTATTATCCTTGCAAATGATGCATGTAGACCTGGGTGCTCACGTCATGGCCCACAACGATGACGACAATGCCTTCCTTAGGACGTTTGTGACTCCTTGAGCCGCTAGAACTGGTCACCAACACAGTTGAATAAATCTGACTATGAATGCAACCCTTTTGAAAAATGGACACAATCAATTTATCCTTTTGGCTCAATAACTTTATGCGAACAACCATGTGGTGCCAATGGCCTGGGCCCTAGTGTTTAAAGGGTATGAAAAGGCTTGGAACTTGTTTTGTTCCTAGATTGCACTTGCATATCGCACAACTGGTTAGGCTGGTTCATGCATCATCACTAATAGGTAAAACTGTCTTGAGAAGGCTACAGAGCGATGCTTGTTAGGTGCCATACGCAATTTTTTTGCATGGTATATGAGATATAACATGCGCACCAGCTATAGTGAAAAGGCATATCAATAGGCCTGGAAGTGTACACAGATCCTGAATGTGGAGCAGTGGGAGGAGGCAATGTCTCGCGTACGACAATTGAGTGTTGCTACCTATGCATGTCTCTTTGTGAGGGTGGGAGAGGATGGGATGATGTTAGGGGGCGTACCACTTGAGAAGTGGACCTCGATGCACGGCCCTTTGGGTACAGAGGGTCACACAACCTCAAATTCTATAGAGAGCTTGAAATTATGCATCTTAGAAAACCGGCAGTTGTACCCCTACTTCTACTTTGTATCCATCTACCCCTTTGCTCAGCAACTAAATTGCAGATGTTTTCTTTAGGCATCTACAACAAAGGAAACATTGGCCCCAGCACAAGAGGATCTCTTCTTACACTACCTTGAGGTTGCACATGATTCTCCATTACTAAAGAGGAGCCTAGCATCGCAACAATAAGTGGGCCAACAAACAACAAGAGATAAGTTTTCCTTTTGGAGAAGTCTTGCAATTGTGGACAGTGGAAAGAGTAAGGAACCCACTGTCAACATCCATGTATGTTTCTTCTTTTTAAGCCCCCAAATATAGAATACCTTGCAGATGCATGCGTCATTTGCATGGTTTTCTATGGAGCATATGCCAATCCCGTACCTTAACCCGTGTTGAAGCTGGTTGAATTGGCATGGTTATACCCTATACCACGATGTGACAAGGGGTGTCCCGTATGTGCACCCAAGGACAGAGACACTTGGTGAGAGAAAAACATCATCTTCCACGACGTAGGTACAAGGGTCATACAAAGACACAATATCCAAACTTGCTAGCACTGAGCCTAACACAGGAATCAACCTAATATGAAGGTGGCCTCTTAACTATTCCATAGTATTTGTCATTGCACTGGAAGCTTGTGTAGCTACTTCTCTGGGTGGAGATCCACCATCTGCTGAGTATGGAGCATATGACATCAAATACAACCCCAAGAGGCCACCTTGGGCAGTGTTTTCAAGTGCAACATAATCTAGAAAGAAGCAAGGATTTTGGGTTAGGGAGAGAGTGAGGCTTCAGCTGTATGAGACATGTTCATCAGAAATGGGCACGGAGGGATAGAGAGTGGGTTCCTTAAGATAGATGGGATCCATGCATGATGCACTGAGGTGGATGTGTTCTACGATGTTGTGCATTGTCAACCATGGAAGAGGCCATGTCCTATCTATGATGTTGTTCACCTCCTCCAACGGTTGACTCACAAATGGTCTATAGAATACATGTATCAAACCTTCACTATACATTGTTATTCCTCATCCATGGTTCACATACGACTTATGTCTCCTAATCTCTTGTGGTGTGAAGTACTTGCACCTAGTATGCATTTTCATTTCACGTGTTTACTCCATGTACCATGCAATGGAACGAGCGCCTCTTAGCTAAGATTTAGTCGCTAAGATCATTAGTGCATTGATATCAACAATATCATTCTTCCAAAACATATAAGTTCAATTACATGCATTATGATTTCTTGTCGTACATACAACAAAGCAGTCCTTTCAGTGTGTCCACATTGAACAACATACAAATGGAGGGTCAGTGAAAGTAAGAAATGAACTATTCACCACAGTTTTAGCACAATGTACATACACAACCTACACTAAGTGTTACTACCCATCTGATTGCCAAATAGTGTGTAGGAGAATATGCACTTGAAGCCAGTCATATCTTGTTGATGTATTCTTATTTTGTGCATGAACTTCTTGGTAATGTGGTTACATTTCGAGGCAATAGAAGACTTGTATGCTCGCAACATGTAAGTGTTTGATAGAAACTGTACACATGTTGGAGGATATACAGATCGTCATTTTGAAGAAATTTATCATGGAACGTGTGTTACTTTGTTCATTCTCTATATTGTACTAATCAGACCACCACATCAAGTGAATTATGGCGTCAAGCGGAATGTAGGTGGTTCACAGGGATGAAGTGCAGAGAAGTAGACGATTTGAGGAATTAGGACAATTGGATCATTTGACAGCCGACGTGTTAACAAAAGGGGTCAAAACCTCAAGTTATTCCTTAGTGCATCTCCGCTGTTCTTTGATTGCAGACCTCACAATGACAATGGTGAATTGAGCAAGCACATCCTGAAACGGGCACATGTTGTCGGCAAAGAATATAACAATGGAGGATCGGCAGTACATGAACAACACTGCTTTTTGGACAAAACAAGTAGTAGAAGCAAACTCCGCAGCAACTAACACACTACCGACGAGCTCGACGCCCAACCCTACCAGGACCTAGGACTCGGTGAATCATTTGTCCTCACCGTTGTTTGCCGAGACGGCACCTAGCGCTATGGGAGGCGCAGACCGGCAAGTTCGCATGAATGAATATTTGTACCACAAGTTGTCAACACTCAAGAGCCTCAATATCCATATGCTCCAACAACTCAACATTGCAATGGAGGAGATTTGGATATCCCGTGCATGTGACACAGTGCTCACCAAGAGGGGTTTTCAACTCTTGAGTGAACCTCGGATTCGACTGGCACTCCCTCATTTGTTCGATCCTGCAAACTCAAATGGACAAACAGTCAGGATGTAGTTGACAAGTTAGGAGGTGTACTTCTGTGCTCGTGGGGTCAACAACGACAAAAAAGACATAAACCTTTTGGCCTTGCTTTCACATGGAACGGCTTAAGTTGATGGATCAATTTAGAGGCCATTCAATGACATCCAGAGACCGGCAGATCTGGTTCAACGGCTCATGCGACTGCTCTCACATTGTCACCGCATGTATTGTAACTCTCAAGAAAATCAATATGACGTGGCAAAATTCCCTCACGCCACCATAGACATAGAGCAACTTTTCTCGTGCTACACTCACCCACTCTGGAAGAATGAACGAGAAATCGGATGCTTAGTACAGGCTCCAACGCTTGTGTTAGCAGTCTAGTGTGGCAGATTCATGCAACAAAGTTTTGCCATAATCACCTACATTAATCTTTCCCCATCTAAGCGGCTTGCATCGTCGTAGAAGAGGGCTCCTGAGATTGCAAAGTTCAATGAGGAATACTAAGAAACCCAACCAGTGATTCTACTGAGAGCACAACCGAGGCATTGTAAAAGTCCTATAAGGGTACCGACATTACTCCATGGAGGATCTTCTCACACCTTCATAAGCAATAACGTGGTATTGAAGCTAAACTTTCAGGCCCAACCACGGGGTTTTTAATGAAAACCCGTCGACGGATCACTACTCATCTTTTGACTTTATGAACCTCTCCAACTAAAAACTGGAGATCAATACAATGTAACAAACTGGAAAGCTCATCCAATGAGCGACCAAGAAATCATTCTCAAACAAAACTTATTTCACAAACATAATCTGCAGGTACAAAGGAGCAACGGATCCGTCTATGTTTTCAAGAACAGCAAAAATTGACATCTGCCTCTAGTTGAGTGACTCACAACAAAGTGGCGAGTACGGGAAGCACTAGAGATGGAAGCATCAATGGAAGTTGTAGTACTCATGAAATGCCAGCCGACATCTTTGGACATGGCCAGGAGATATCTGCGATGTGGAGCTCAAGCGTGGCTCATCCACGTGCTGACAAGGAAGCAGAAGAAGTTGGAACAGCCGAGGCGACTTCCTTGGCATCAACACACAAAACATTTGGAGCCGTTCTGAAGGAGTTTTTGCCAGACGTCGAGGAGTTTGAAGGGGTTCTTCCCGACAAAAATCCCTAAGAGTTTACCTTCACAATGAAATGTCAACCACGAGATAGACCTTAAGCCCGGCGGTATATTAAAAGGTGAAAGGGACCTATCAAATGAGTGACCACAAGCTGGACAAACTCAAGAAGAAGTTGGACGAGGTGCTTGTTCATGGGTTCATCAGATCCTCCACATCAACTTACGCAACACCTATGATTTCTGTAAAAAGGAAACCTTGGGAGATGCGGGAGTGCATGGACTACCAAGCGTAGAACGATATCGCCATGAAGAATCACTATCCTCTCCCACGAGCAGGTGAACTTTATGACAAACTCCACGGGGCCCGGAATTTCAGCAAAATTGATCTACACAACAACTATCACCAAATGCGCATTTTTAATAAGGATGCCAATAAAATAACATTGTTTACCTAATAATGTTACTTTGAGTTCACGTTCATGTTGTTTAGACTTACGAACCACCACGTAATGTTCATGGCGGTGACGAATAACATTCATTTCCCGTACCTCAAAGACTTATTCGTGGTATATCTTGACAACATTCTTATGTAGATCCGCACCCCAGAGGAGTACAATGGCCATCTCCATTTTTTTTGAGACTTTCAAAGAGAGAAGTATTATGTAAAAATCCTGGTATTAAACTTTGGTCATCGTTGATTCAATTTTTTGTGCCACATAACTGGCGGTAGGCGGATCACCATGGATTTGAAAAGGGTGGCGACAGTCATTGGTTGGCAGACGTTGACCAATGTCCAGGGCATCCAAGTTTTTTGGGGGTTTCCACAACTACCATCGTTGGTTTGTAGAGGAACACGCTTGAGTGTCAATGCCTGTCCCTGTTTCAGCTCATAAACCACCAAGTAGAATAGGGGCGGTAGAAAACACTGAGCGTTGAATCTTTTTTAGAAACGCTCTGACTTCAGTGCCCGCCTTATGATTGGCAGTTCCAACAATGGACTACATCATGGCCACCACCAACTCATGCAATCAAGAAATCANGGTTGGCAGACGCCGACCAATGTCCAGGGCATCCAAGTTTTTTGGGGGTTTCCACAACTACTATCGTTGGTTTGTAGAGGAACACGCTTGAGTGTCAATGCCTGTCCCTGTTTCAGCTCATAAACCACCAAGTAGAATAGGGGCGGTAGAAAACACTGAGCGTTGAATCTTTTTTAGAAACGCTCTGACTTCAGTGCCCGCCTTATGATTGGCAGTTCCAACAATGGACTACATCATGGCCACCACCAACTCATGCAATCAAGAAATCAGAGCTGTTATCATCTAAGACAATGATGTTGGAGAACAGTCGGTCACTTACATGTTGAGGAAACAACATGGACTGAAACCGAACTAAGTGATGCACAAGGAAGAAATGCTCCCAGTCGTACACCTGCTCAAAATGTGGCGATGTCACTTAGAATGCCAACAATGCATTGTCCGTACCAACCATCACGCACTGAAAAATCTCAAGACTAAGCCAAATCTGACCCATCAACAAACTGAATGAATGGAGTTCCTAGAGTTTGACTTTGACTTTGACACCGAGTACCGACCTAGACAAACGAATTGAGTGGATGCTCTAAGTTAATGATCCAATCTGATGGCCAAGGTGAACATGATACTTGTCAAGCAAGACCTGTACCTCGCAATGCTGTTTGCAAAGAGTGACGGGGAATTTGGTAAGTACGAAAAAACCAAGATCTGGTTTGACGAGCCCTACTGCCAACGGCGACACTCTTGCCAGGTCGTCGTACCACGGTACAAGGAACTACGACGGATGTCGTTGGAAGAATGCAATGACACCAGACTAGGTGGACACTTTAATGGGGACAAGACGTTAAAGAAACTGGCAGAGTACTATTAGTGTGAGAAGATGCACAACGATGTATCAATTTTCCGTGTATTGTGTGACACCTGTGAGTAGCAACAATATTGTTGCATAAGGCCACCTAGATTACTCCAACCACTCCTTTTTCCAATGGATTCGTGTGTCGACATCAGCAAGGAATCTGTGTTGGGATTATCCGCCACTCTCGAGGGACACGATGCCATTCTTGTGGTGGTGGACAGATTGTAAAGAATGACATACCTACTCCCGAAGACCACCAGCGTCAGCGCAGAAGGAAAAGCATGAATGTTTTGATTCCAGATCATACGACTGCAGGGCGTGCCACGTCATATCATCAGCGACAGGGACTATCGCTCCACTTGCTGGTTTTGGCGCAAATTGATGACGCATTACAGTAGTTGGATACAGCTATCAATGGTTTTTCATCCTCAAACCAATGGGAAAACCAAGCGGAACAATCAGACAATTTAGCAAATTCTTTGTGTTTATGTAAGCCACAAGACACCAATGGGGCATACAAACTGCCAATCATCAGTCACGCGTACAACTCCACCTCTTCCACTTTAACAGGTAAAATTCCATTCAAAGTGGTCTACGACAACTTTCCCACCACACTGGCAGATTGCAAAGCCACAACAAGACTCCCACGGTTGACATTCTCTTCACGGATCTCTCTAGCATTTGGAAAGAAACATGACAAAATCCTCGTGAAGGCACAAGTAGCTATGAAGCAAGCGGCCGACAAACATCACAACAATGGTGTTCAACACCAAAGATCATTTCCTACTCAACTTGACGAACATCAAACTCTGAATACAGGATATTTCAAAGCTCAAGTGTTAATGGTTAGGGCCATTAAAGAATTAGTGTATTCGAACCACAGTCGTCACTCGCCTTCACATGCTAGATAGCATGGTAATCCACCCTGTCTTCCACATTTCCAAACTCAAGTAATACAAGAATCCTACCTAAAAACTTCCTTGAAAGAGACGTCTCGCCTCCACCACCTACTCAAGTGGATGGGGATGCGGAGTACACAAATGAAGACATCATTGGACATAAAAAATGTGGTAAAACAATCAATTGTTTGGTCAAATAGCATGGCTACAATGCCGTGCACAAAAGTTGAGAACATGACAACAATCTCTGGGATGTTCATCATCTGATTCACCACTACTACCGCCATCACCGGCCTACGTTTGGTGATGCACCGGGACATCATAGCTAAAGGGGAAGGAAGTATTGCATCCCTGACGCACACGAGTTCCTAAACTCTGCTAGTGGGTGTTTTTGTCATTACATGAATGGCCCACCACGCGTCGACCTCAGGATCCTATGCCGCTCGGTCGAGGTATTTTTACCACCTGTCGTGTTGTAACGGGCTGAGTCTCCCGATCCTGCTCTGAAGTCATCGTCGGAGTTTGCAGAATAGCTTTCTCAGTCCGCGTCAGGGGTTTACCCCCAACATAGGACTGTGGGGCAATCGTCATCAACGACCTAGAGCAGGGAGACTCGAATGCTTCGAGTCTCCGGAGGTCCATTTCCGTTTTTAACCAAACCCCTGGTTTTGGGACCCATCCGGGGGGTTTTTACCTTGAACTCGTGTGTTCACACAAGTTCTTTTGTTTATTTTATGTCAAAGTTTGTCGCGAACGAACTTTGATTTACGTTTTGTCGTTCTGGCGCGAAATTGTCGCGTGCGAGGCACGCTGGCGATTTCGCACCAGCTCTCTCGACCTCACCCTCGCTCACCCTATCCCTCGTCCTGGCTTCCTTGTTTTGCAAGGAGGGCGGGGGGGAGCGAGGGCACAAGGCCCTTGTGGCCTCTCAGCCGTCGATCGGGCTGAGGCCGCGATCGGCGGCTGGCCGGCCGGTGGCCGGCTGGTCGCTCGGCCGGCCCAATGTCCAGCCGGCCGGTAGCGAGCTGGCCGGCGGCAAGCGAAGTGCTGGCCGCCGGCCAGCCCTCGCTGACACGAGGGGTGGTGCGCAACCACCCCTTGCTTTAGCGAGGAGAGAGGGCCAAACCGGCCCTCCCGCTACATTCCTCCCCACTTATTATGAACCGTCCCGGTTCATGAACAACAAGTATGATTGTCAATCAGTGAGTCATCAACATTGTGAAAGAATACTAATAATTTCAATCACCAGCTAGACATGAACACGTGCATGGTACTTAGACCTAAGCTGCAACTTGTAGGTCAGTACGGCTAGCGGCCTCCCCCCTTTAGGCTGGAGCGTCCGCGCGATAACCATGTTGTGCGTCCCCAACCTCCTATGGTCGCTGTCCATAAATGCTACCCAGTGGGAATGCTGTTCACTTTTTCCGCGTTCAGGTGGTACCTCCTGCCACGCATTGATTTGTGTGAGCTGCAAGCTCGCTCCAGTACTCGTTGACCACCCCTGTGGGCAACCGAGATTCAGGCTCCCAGGAATTATGTTTAGGTCCACAACCGGCCCAATGAACGATGTACTCCCTAACAACGCGCGACCGAAGAGCATGCTCTCGGTGTTTGAGTAGGCAAAGGGCTTTGTATTGGCCGTCGGCAGCAAGGACTACTGGCGGTGGCTGAACGGTTCCGTCTGCCATGTATGGAGCCAGCAGGCTCACATGGAGCATGTCATGCATTTTCATACTCGACGGAAGTGGCAATCGGTATGCCACTGGCCCGATGCGTGCCACAATGGGAAATGGCCCAATCCACTTCGGTAGAAGTTTTCTTGCCCCTGGCGACTTCAGCCGAAGGTTTTTAGTGCTAAGGAGCACTTTGTCACCAATGTCAAACGAGACCTCCTGGTGACCTTTGTCTGCATATGCCTTTTGTCGTTGCCGAGCTGGTTGAAGGTGACCCTTCGCCTCCTGTAACAAGGATTCGATGCACTCGACAAAGGCTTGAGCGGAAGGAACCTGCCCTTCTGTACTCCCACTCTTCACCAATGAAGAGGGTACAACTGGATGCCGACCACTGTTCAACACAAACGGTGTAAACTGTGTGGACTCATTCACCGAGTTGTTCACCGTAAACTTTGCCGGTGCTAGGAATTCGTCCCAATCATGCATGGCAGGGTCCACGTACATGCGGAGCATCTGCTCCAGAGTGCGATTCATGCGCTCTGTTTGACCGTCAGTTTGAGAGTAAAATGCTGTCGACATTTGCGACTCACTGCCGAAGTACTCGTGCATCTTTTGCCAAAACTTACTAGCAAATTTTCAATCTCGATCGGAGATAATGCGCAACAGCAAGCCGTGGTACTTTACGACACCCTCCAAGAAGAGGCGAGCGGTCTCCTCTGCATTCACGTCAGTGGTTGCAGGAATGAAGTGTGTCATCTTCGTCAAAAGGTTCACAACCACTAGTATTGCATCGTGGCCATGAACAATGTCTGGAAGACCGGTAATGAAGTCCATGCTTACGCACTCCCATGGAGTCCCAGGAATGGGAACCTGTTGGAGGAGTCCATCAGGCTTCTTGTTACTAGCCTTATTCCAAAGACATGGGTCGCATGTCATGCAATTCTTACAAACATTGACACTCCATTCTGGCCACCAATAGTGGTCCGAGAGTGCCTGTCCGGACTTTCGGGGTCCCACATGACCTGCGACTGGCGGGACTTGGAACTGGGAGATAACCTTTGCCCGAAGGTCTCTTGAGTTTGGCACAACAACTTGTTCTCCGTGCCAGAAGATTCTTGCGGCCTCCACCAAGCCGTACTTGTCCAGATTTCAAGAGTCTTGAAACCAAGAATCCACACAGTATCCCATCCGGACCCTGTTTACAAAACCGTTGAAATGGATAATCTCTCGTGGTGGTTGCCGCAGAGGTGCAGGGGGATCTGGTGATTGTACTGTTGCAATTGCAATGGTCATAAAAAACCCACTAACCTCGGTGGTTACTTTAACTTCCATAGGCTGTCGGCTTAGTCGATCAACCATATTGATGCGTCCTGGCCGATATTCTCATGTGAACGAGAATCGGCTCAGGTATTCGCTCCAACGCTCCTGTGGCCTTGACAGGTTTGGTTGCGTTTGGAAAAACACCAATGGATTGTGGTCAGTCACGACCGTCACACCCCATTCCGTACCCTCGAAGTAGCAACGCCACATCTTGAAAGCGTGTACTACCGCAAGGAGCTCTTGATCCCCAGTTGTGTACCGCGTTGTCGCGGGGATGAGATTCCGGCTCTCATACGCAACTGGTTGACCGTTCTGCATGAGGACGGCTCCGAGTCCTACTACCGACGCATCACATCAAACCTCCCACGGTTGCGATGGATCCGGAAGAGCTAATATAGGCGCCGTAGATAGAAGCTCTTTGACTTTGAGAAAAGTGTTCTCGCAATGAGGTGTCCATTCCCAATGCACGTCTTTTCCCATGAGCCTGGTTAGCGGTGCTACCAAGGTTGAATACCCTTGCATAAACCGTGGAAGGTAGTTTGCAAGGCCGAGGAAAGACCGAATTTGTCCAACATTTTTGGAGCGTGGCTAGTCCACAACGGTTTGGACCTTTCGTGGATCGACATGGATGCCGTCCTTGCCGACGATGTGTCCAAGGTATTCGAGCTCATCTCGTGCAAACTTGCACTTGCTCGCTTTTGCATATAACTTCTGTTCCCGAAGGATTGCGAGATCTTCGCGCAGATGTTCTATGTGCTCTTCCATTGATTTGGAGAAAACTAGGATGTCATCCAGGTAAACCAAGACAAGCTATCCGAGTTGCTTGGCGAACTTTTGGTTCATTTCTCCTTGGAAGGTTGCTGGGGCATTTGTAAGCCCGAAGCATAAGACTCGGAACTGATACTGTCCCATGTGCGTTTGAAAGGTTGAGTACCGTCAACGTGACACTCTGTGTGTACCCTTGAATGTAAATTCTCGCTTTACAAGTACCAATCACTGGTACCGTACGGTTGTCACCGACAATAACTGCGCCATTCGATGGCTCATACTTCAGGCCAACCTGTCGGGTAAAGCCAAGGCTAACAAAAGAGTCGTCCCCTCCAGTGTCAGCAAGTACGTTCACAGGAGCACCAACTAGGTGTCCTTTGAACTGTATCGTCATGTTGCCTCCACTCTTTTGAGTGAACCGACTTGACGGAGGCAAGCCGAGTCTGTGATAAATACGGGATCTGTACGACGGGCGTCACAACTCCTATGATTCACCTACTCGAGTCCACATCTTGTGGGCACGTGTGAATTTGGCTAGCACCTTCCGGTCTTTAAATTTGACTGGGTAGAAATCGTCAACTAAAGGTACTATAAACGTGATTGAACTCATTGCTTTGAGGGCGTTTGCTTCAATCATTGTGTCACACAACTCCTGCACAGTGGTCGGTGTTGCCACAACTAAGCATGTACAATCATGAATCTCGTCCGGAGATGCAAGGTTTAGTGGGCAATGTCGATGAGCAAGTGTAGAATGCGGTTCAACCAGAGGAGAGAATACAACACAGAAATTTGAACTTGTCAAAAACTCAAATTGTTTAACATCCTCATCTGAAAACATGAACCCACATTCGTGATCCAGTTTTACCCTCGAGTGGTCCCCACCGACGTCACTCAGGGGTGGGGAAAACCCGCCCCACGGCCATGTCCTTTACCATGGCCGGGCCCCTTGCCGCGACCACGACCTTGTCCACGACCCTGTCCGCGGCCTCCTAATGCACCATCCCCATGAGGTGCTACAGCTGCAGCTAACGCCGCGGCCTCTTGTCCACCCCCAACAGCCCGAGGGCACTGAGCCCTAAAGTGGCCCAGCTGCATGCAGTCGTGGTAGAGCCCTTTGCGAAAAGATCCGTTGCGACGCTCACGCGCCGCCTGTAGCTCGTCATTCTCGCGGCTGCGCTTGTTGTTGTGGCCCTTGCATCCACCAGCCTTCATTGCTGGAGGGTTTGCAGGCTCCTTGCCTTTGGCCAGCCTCACTGGCCAGCTGACCCACCAGCCCTTGCAGTGTCCATGCGCATGTCGCGGACTTGCTCTTCACGCACGTTTGGCGGTGCATCAGAGTAGTGCTTTGGGTTCGCCGAATACACTTTGCTCATGTAGTCGCGCAACGCCCTCTAGCTTATCCAAGCTGGGCCAGTGGCTGTCGTGGTGATCTTGTCCTTCACCTTCTCGCTAGCGAGACCATCACGCAAGTACTCCAGCAGCATGCGCTCCGGGTACTTGAAGGTCTGAGTCCCATCGCCCTCGGTGAAGCTTTCGGCTTCCTCCACGAGTGCGGCAAACTCGCTCAAGTAGGATTCGAGCGAGCTGCCCAGCTGCATGAAGTCCTTGATCTTGTGGAAGGCGCACTACGCCTCCTCACGTTCGGTGCACTTCTTGCGCATGATCGCGCTGAAGGCTTCCCACGGCATGGGTTGCCACTAGAGGTGCGGCTGCAGCGCAGTCCACTCCTTGACCACATACTTGAAGAGTTTGTCTCCAAGCCGCGTCGTGGCACGGTCGCCCCACTGGCTGAATGGAGCCTTGTGGACACGTAGAACATGCTCCATGTGGTTCAGCCAGTTGGTCCGCTTCACGCCCTTCCGGAAGATCTCCACACTGTGGAGGAAGGATGTGTTCATGACCGACCTCGAAGTAGTCGAGGTAGGCATGTCGTCGCTGCCACCGGCAGTGGCATCCGAAACTGCGGCACGCTGCGCTTGCTGCTACATCTGCACCTGGGTCACGCTCTGCAAGGCCTTCTTGAGGTTGTTGCATCGGTGGCTTGCCTCATGGGCGACCAGGCGCTGCAGCTGGCGATCACGGTCAAGGTCCATGATGCGTTGCCCGACGTGGGCTAGCAGGTTGGCGAACGCGAACTTGAGCTCTAATGTCGTCAGAGCATCGGCGATAGCCTATAGGGCCTCGCGTTGTCCGTGCACCCTTACCCACTGCAAGAGGGTACTATTCACGTATACGCCTCCAAGGAGTCCCACCTTTTGGAGGAGACTGTCGTCGGCGGCGACGCTCGAGTGGGCATTGCCTTACCCCATTGCGGCCGCATCGTAGGAAGGAGGGTCCGCCCCCATTCCTTCGAGTGGTGCCGTATCTCTACCATCGGTGGTGATGTTGAGTTGGCCTATGGCCTCGGCAGCAAACTCCGCGAGCCTATGACGGTCATCGCGAACTGCCTTCGCGGCGATGTCGTCCGGCTCGTTCTCGTGGGAACTTCCCGTGTGGCTGCTTTCAGTGCCCATTGCTGCTCTCGGCAGTCTCGTTGCCGTCGGCAGCTTCAGGTGATGCGGCGGGCGTCTTGCCCTTCTTGAGCAATCAGCTCGAGTTCGTTGCACGACGATGGCAATGGTCGCGATCCTCGTCGTCTTCTCCATCGTCGGCGTCGTGCTCTTCGTCGGTGTCTCTCCCCGGGAGATCCTCCTCCATGGCGTCGTCCGTCGCGTGGGGGTCGCCCACGTGCGCGTCGAGCACCTTTTCGGCCTCCGCACGCTTCTCGGTATCGCCGAGGTTGGTGTCGGTTGCCTTCGGCGGTACGTTTGCCCTTGGCGGTACGGTTGCCTTTGGGTTGGCAACCGTGCTCGCGGCGGCGGCTCCCAATATTTGGAGTCCGCCAAGAGCTCGTGGTGAGGCCGTCACCAACTTGCCCTTGTTGGTTTTGGACGGTCCGGCACTTGCCATCTCCTCGCCCATGCAACTAGCACTGGAAGACCGTTGTGAGAATCACCCCACAACGTTAAGGAGGAATCGCCTCCCACAAACCCCTTGCACTTACGATCGGTGAGGCAAATATAAATTAGTTTTCTATGTTCCTACGCCGCCACGTCGGTACAAGGTCGTGAGTTTTGAAACTTGTCTTCCTAAGCTGTTACTCACGACGATTGGAAAGGACTAGAACCTAAGCAAACAGAAAAATACAAGACAAGGAGATGACAAGGGATGTGAGTGTCGCTCACAAAACAAGAGCAAGGAGTGCAAAGAGGAATTCTAAAAATTCCTAACACTTCTTTCACTCTTTCTTCTACTTCTTGTCTTCCTCTTGTCTTCTTGTCTTCCTTGGTCTTCTCTTCACGCTCCTTGGTGGCTCCCGTGTTCTTGGGCGGCGTCTTCCCTTGAGCCGGCGGCGTTGGCGAGCCGCCAAAAATCTTCAAGGTGTTACCCTCCTTCTTTTTAGGGTGCTCTCAGGCTGTGAGAGTCCCTGAGCTTGGGAAGGGGCGCTGTCCCGATTTTTGGATGAGGGATTTTTTAAGAATTCTTGAAAATGGGGAGGATTTTGTGGTTTTTGAGGGTGGGAACTCCCCACCCCGCCCCTTAAAAATCTTCCTAACCCTCTTGAAGTGAGGAGAGGTTGGAAGGAAGAGTCTCCGCCAAGTAGAGCTCTTTTCAAGCTCTCTAACGCCCTTTACGTCGCTTCAATCCGTGAAGTGTAGATGTCGTAGTCCCTTCTGGCGTTTTTGGTATTGCTTGTAGCTGCCGGCGGCGTTTCATCTATGTTGTAGCTGTCGTTTATGTCGAACTCTTTGTAGCGAGGGTTGTCTGACTCTAAGGACCACTGTAACGGGCTGAGTCTCCAGCTTCTGCTCCGAAGTCGTCATCGGAGTTTGCAGAATGGCTTTCTCAGTCTGCGTTAGGGGTTAACCCCCTTCGCAAGACTAAGGGGCAATTGTCATCAACGACCCAGAGCAGGGAAACTCAAATATTTCGAGACTTTGGAGGCCCATTTCCGTTTTTTAACCAAACCCCTGGTTTTGGGATCCAAACCGGAGGTTTTTACCTCGAACTCGTGTGTTCGTGCGAGTTTTCTTGTTTGTTCTATGTCAAAGTGCGTCGCAAACAAACTTCAATTTACGTTTTGCCGTTTTGGCGCGAAATCGTCCCGTGCAAGGCACGCTGGTAATTTCGCCCCAGCTCTCTCGACCTCACCCTCGCTCCCCCTATCCCTCGTCCTAGCTTGCTTGTTTTGCAAGGAGGGCGAGGGGGGGCGAGGGCACAAGGCCACGAGGCCTCGCCCTCAAGGCCCTCGTGGCCTCTCAGCCACCGATCGGGCTGAGGATGCGATCAGCGACTGGCGGCTGGCCAGCTGGTGGCCGGCCGGTTGCTTGGCCGGCCGCCTGCCGTCCAGCCAGCCGGCAGCAAGCTGGCCGGCGGCCAGCGAAGTGCTGGCCGCCGGCCAGCCCTCGGTGACGCGAGGGGTGGTGCGCAACCACTCCTCGCTTCGGCGAGGAGGGAGGGCCGAACCGGCCCTCCCGTTACACCTGTTCTTTGCAATAATATTCTGACAACTCTCACCACTTTCCATAATAGATGACAGAAGTATCGAAAAATGAACCAATGTTCTCATGCTATTCGGTTGAATTCTGGACTGTGTTGGAATTTTACAAGGCTATGCCTCGATAGCCAAAAGCCCCCCAACTTGTCGGTAGAGCTTCTCAAAGTGGCCACTCACGTTGCAACCTTGCACAAGACGCTCTGCTTGAACACTCAGGACCTAATACATGCCTCATTATTGTTATTGTTATCTTATAGATGTGCTCGACTTATTCAACGCTTGACATCCGTGTGTGTAGGAAATGGAGGAAATGATTTTAGAACGCACCAATGAAGTATGTCAACGAGACGTCCGGATCTGACGCTCAAACTGGGAGCTCTATGAAAGGTACCACTTTCAGTACTTGAATGGTGTCACTCGTCACGGACACCCGTCATGTGCGGCCGACCACAAATCAAGGTTGGGAGGTGCATTCATGTGGCCCATCGTAAGTTAGGTCGAAGGTAAGGTGCCGGTCCGATAAACATCAGCTTGACTATCATATGCATTGGGTATAGAGTTCAATCGGTTTTAAGCCCCCTCTTCGTGGATTTAATGAGGAATGCCTTGAGTTTTCAAGAGAGAGGAATTCCCCTGGTTTGAATCTTTATTGTTAGGTAAATATTGGTATTTAGATCATAAGAAGACTGCCCCGAGTTTGGACAGTCATGTGTTATGTAACCTTGGGTTCCACCAGTCCACGTCATACCAGGGGCATTACTACATTAATCCAAAAACTTTTATTGAATTTGATAACAATTTCATGACCAATTTACTACGATCTCATCGACGGCTATAGTGTTGCAAGTGGTCTTTCCAAATAGCAAATGTGAACGTGTTACAACAATGTTCAAATGTGTTTCATTAGCGTGTCCAAGGGATGAGTATTTTTTTACACACGTGGCTCTGAAGATAGATATGGCATGCTTTTTAGACGACCGGGCTAGCAAAGAATAACATTCTTTCCTATTTCCTTTCTTAATAAGTGCTCTTCCACTAGTGAACAATGGGGGCATATGCCACATGTTTTCAAGATGCCTTCAAATTCACTCAAGTGCTGGCATCCTGTCGTTGAAATCTAAGTATTCGTTGTAGTGTAACTCACGCTTTGACAATTATCGTCTAAAGGCTTAGGCGAGCTAAAAAAAATCACCGTTGTAAAATAGAATGACTATCCTCCTCGTTGGAGTGGTCTTTCCTCACCCGAGTTTTCATGGCTTGCTGCAACTTTCGAAGCTACGTTGTTGCTTCACTTAAAAGTAATGATTTGTTTTACTATTTAGTCATTTCATATTGTGTTTAGAAAGAATGGTGGAAACATCCATGACGCGTTGAATACAATGTGTTTGTTGATATGTTTGTTATGGAAAGAAGTTGCTATTTCTTGATGTGTATTGGTCAAAGATCGTGCAAGCTCCAAGCTTTGGTCGCGGAACAAGGCAACCAGACTAGAAAATTTGCACAGTGATTGTGAGAGGCTGTCTTGACCTTCATTTTCATGTTTTTTTGTGAAAAGTGTATTGTGTTACATTCCTCCCCCTTTAGCTACAAACCGCCCTCGGTTCATTGTGTGCTTTTGTGATGGAGTTAGAGATGACCCTTCATCATCGTGGTGACAGCGCCAGTAAATGGAGATAACAACATCACGACTTAGCACAACAACGTTAACAGATAGTTCAACTTTCCAAGAGGAAACCAGTTGGCCACACTTCCTCCCCCTTTACTAGAAGCGTCCCCGCGATAGGTGCCCAGGCGTCCCTGTAACAAGCTACCCAGAGTGAGCCAATAATGAGCCAAAGGGCTTGTGCCGTTATCCTCTCAAGGGGGTTCATGACGGGGTTGTAACCCCGAGGGCACGTTGGTCTCGACGGGCAGCTAGTTTCTCCCAATACTCAGTGATTGCTGCAGGTGGTACTCTCAATTACGGCTCCCTAGTATTGTGGTCAGGTCCACAACTGGCCTAGTGGATGAGGTACTCCTTAACCACTCGTGCATGCAAATCGTGTTCACGGTGTTGGAGGATGCGATGCACCTTACACTGGCCTTCTGTGGCAAGGACTACAAGAGGCGGTGGCTAAATGAACCCCTCTACAGCGTAGGGTGCAAGGAGGATCACATGAAAGGTATCATGGATGTGCATGGCTGGTGGAAGGGCCAATTGATAAGCCACTTCTCCGATATTCTAAGTAATTGTGAAGGGACCAAGCCACTTTGGTAGCATCTTCCGTGCAACCGGTGTTTTCAGCCGCAAATTGTGTGTCCTCAGTAACACACGATATCGAGGGGTACATGATAACTCACAGCGTTTTTGGTTTGCATAGGCCTTCTGGCATTGTCAAGCGGCATGTAGGTGAGCCTTGGCGTCCCGCCATAGGACATCCATGCATTTGACAAAGGCCTGGGTGGAGGGTACCTGATCCCCACCACCCTCGCACTTCACCATGGAAGCGGGTACCAACAGATGCCGATTGTGGTTGAGTAAAATGGGGGTAAAGCCCGTTGACTCGTTGACTGCATTGTTTTCGGCAAACTCGGCCGAGGCCAATTTGTCATCCCAATTTTCCATTGTTGGGTCCACGTACATACGGAGCATTTGTTCAAGTGTTCGGTTCATGCGCTCTGTCTGCCCATTTGTCTGTGGGTGAAATGCTGAGGACATGCTTTGCCATGTTCTTAATCATTCTTGGATTGTGAGCCAAAATTGGCTAGCAAAGCGCGGATCCCTATCTGAGATGATGTGGGGGATAAACCATGATACTTGATTACACCGTCATAGAACACGCGTGTCATTTCTTTGGCCGTCACCTGGGTTGTAGTGGGCATGAAGTGAGCCATCCCCGTAGCGCGGTCTACCACAACCAGGATAGCACCGTGGCCCTTTTTGGTCTCCAAGAGTCCCATGAGAAAATCCATAGACATCCCATTGGTTGTTTGGGAGATGGAGAGGTTGGAGAATTCCTCATGGTGCCTTATGGGAGCTCTTGTTCCGTAAACTGAGGTCACACATCATGTAGTACTTCTGGATGTCCGTGCTCGAACCCGGCCACCAATAATGCCCAGTTCCAGTTTTCTTTGGGCCGACACGCCCGGGTGATGGAGGGATATGAAACTCAAACATGATGTGTTCATGGAGGTTGTTCACATTTGGGACAACCACGCGTTTGCCATACCAGTAGAGTCCCACAGCCTCAACAAGGCTATGACGCTCGGTGTTAGTGGGCTCGGCAAACCAAGGGTCTATGGTATAGCCCATTT
>SZWC01017460.1:28947-39677 GCA_023375785.1 Penium margaritaceum | reverse complement strand
GTGGGTGTCGTTCCTGGCTGGAAAGGATGAGTGCTTTGATGCTTTCAAGGTGTGGATTGCTGCTGCACAGAATGAGAGTGGCAGGCGGTTGAAGGTGCTTCGCACCGATGGTGGAGGAGAGTACCTCTCCAATGAGTTCTGAACCTTCCTCAAGGGCCGTGGGATCAAGCCCGAGGTCACCCGACCTGGAACACTGCAGCTGAATGGTGTGGCTGAATGCGCAAACCGCACGCTCATGGAGCGTGTTTGTAGCATGCTCCAAGACGCTGGGCTCCCGCCAACCTTTTGGGCGGAAGCGGTCAATACCGCCGTGCACCTGAAAAACCGAAGCCCTACGCGCGTCGTGCCGCTGATGACACCAGAGGAGGCGTGGACAGGACGCAAGCCAACAGTGACGCACCTGAAAGTCTTCGGGTGTGGCGCATTTGTGCACATGCCTACCGGCAGCCGTAACAAGCTGGACACAAAGTCGGTGAAGGCCGCCTTCCTCGGCTACAACAGCATGGAATACCGCCTCTACAACCTCGCCGCATGGAAGATCATCCGCAGCCGTGACGTGGTCTTCCAAGAGGAAGTGAAGGGCAGGACTTGGAGCCCTATGTCGGCAGTTCCGCTTGCTCCCGCAATTGTACCAGAAGTGGGAGAAGTACTGGTAGCAGAAGAGGGCGGTGCGGAAGATGGCGGTGACAGTGGCAACGACAAGGAGGTGGAGGGAGCTGAGAAGGAGAAGGAGCTCGCAGCGGAATCTGATGAGGAGGGTCAGCAAAGCAATGCACAGCAGCTGCCACGACGGTCCGCATGCCTCAACAAAGGTGCAAAGGACAGTGGGGAGCCGCTGAGGCGATCCGAGCGCCTCGCAAACAAACAGAGGCCGCTGGAGGAGCTGGTTACCTTGTGCACCGTTCCACCACCAACGGAGTCGTCTGACCTCGAGCTTCTTTTCCTCACAGTCACCGATGACCCAGCCACATTCGCTGAAGCCATGCACAGCGCCGAGGCGGCAGATTGGTGTGGCACAGCAGATGAGGAGTATGGTGCACTCATGAAGAACGCCACCTGGACTCTTGAGGAGGCTCCACGCGGCAGCCGGGCGATCGGATGCCGGTGGATCTTCAGGCGCAAGCGTGGTGTAAATGGTAAGATTCTCAGGTACAAAGCACGGCTGGTTGCTAAGGGGTATGCGCAGACTGAGGGTGTGGATTACAATGAGACATTTCCACCTGTCGCTAAGCTTCCATCCATTCGAGCGATCCTCGCTCTTGCTGCTGCTATGGACGGGGAGGTGCACCAAATGGATGTGAAATGTGCATTTCTAGGTGGTGGCCTTGAGGAAGATGTGTACATGGAGCAGCCGGAGGGGTATGTCATGGAAGGGAAGGAAGGTTTGGTGTGCAAGCTTGTGAAGGCCCTCTATGGCCTGAAGCAAGCCCCGCGAGCATGGTACCACAATATGGATGAGCAGCTGGCTGGCCTTGGCTTCGTGCGCAGTGAAGTAGACCATGCTGTCTATGGGCGCACACAAGAGGCAAACCAGATCATCATCTTCATCTATGTTGATGATCTGCTCATCGCATCTGACTCCAAGTCTCTTTTAGACGATGTGAAGTAGTCCCTTGCTGCCACGTTCGACATGAAAGACATGGGAGAGCTCAGTTACTACCTTGGCCTTCAGGTCAAGCGCAACCGGCAGCAGCAGACTTTGGAGTTGTTGTAGAGAACGTATGTGAGTGACATCATAAAGCGCTTCAACATGGCAGGAGCGCGCAAAGCAACAACACCACTGGAAGTGGGTGCGAAGCTGAGCATGATGCAGACTCCTTGCGGCATGCAAGAGAGCAGCCGCATGGAAGCAGTGTCGTACCAAGCTGCAGTTGGAAGCCTCATGTATGCAGTAGTCGGCACACGCCTCGACATCAGCCAAGCAGTGGGAGTGTTTAGCAAGTTTTGCTCGAATCTGGGCGTGCCGCATTGGGAGGCGGTCAAGCGTCTGCTGTGCTACCTCGACAGCAGCAGCAGCCTTTGCCTCACCTTCAACGGCAACAATTGTCCCATCCTCATCACCTAGAGTGACGCAGATTGGGGAGGTGACCTGGACACAAGGAGGTCAACCAGTGGGTTTGTGTTTGTGCTCGGGGGAGGTGCTATCAGTTGGAGGAGCAAGAAGCAAGAGTGCGTTGCCCTTTCCTCCACCGAAGTAGAGTACATCGCCCTCAGTGAAGCAGCAAAGGAAGCTATGTGGCTGCGTGAGCTGCTAGCAATCCTTGGACAGCAGCAGACCATAGCCACCACCATCTACTGTGACAACATGAGCGCAATTGCTCTGACGGAGAACGCCGAGTTTCACGCCCGTACCAAGTACATCGACTTGCGGTACCACTTCATCCGCGAGCTCGTGGCAAAGCAGGTGGTGCAGATCAAGTTCTGCCCTTCAAGCATGATGCTGGCAGACTTCCTGACCAAGCCGCTGGCAGCGCATTGCTTTCAGCAGCTGAGGGGACAGTGCGGACTTGTGTGATTTTTATTCTCGCAAAGTGGGAGAATGATGGATATGAGAGTGCCAGAAAGTGACAAAAATAGGTTGCTTGATGAAAATCATCTGGCATAACAGTTGCATAGAGGATGTTTCATAGGTTCCAACACACTTTACGGAACTCGATACGGAGTCCGTTTGAGTGAGATATGGATTTCCAAAGTTTGGAGATCATGGGTCGGGTTCAAGTGACGACCTGAGCACTTTGAGCTCAAAAGGCGGCAGGATTATTGGCCAGGACGGCTGAGAGCGGCCTTCAAGGAGAAAAGGCGGCTGGAGGACCTCCAAGGGACTTCAAAGAAGGTGCAAACCACGATTGTTGGTCGTCCAAGTGGTCTGAGACATAATTTTCTTGTGTGACAAGGTGACTGCCGCACATCCCGCTAGGCTAGGAGAGTGAGCTAGAGGGTAGACTTTGACAAGGTGTATCTCAGTGCTCCATAGGCTAAATGAGGCATATAAGGGCTTGTTAGAAAGCTGTGACAATTTACTTTCTCAATCAAGAGTTGATTCAGAAATTCGTGTCCCCTGCAAACCTACATTTGCTTCCGTAATTTCTGTCTGTGCAACCTGCAACCCCCTCTCACAAACAGTTGGTCCTGCCTAGGCGGCTCTTAGTGAGCCTGATCACCTCCCTGAGGGCTGCCCCAGTTTCCATCACAGGATCAATCAGATGCATCCATATTGTCTATTTTTCTAGCTCATAGATACTGATATACAAGAAAGTTTGGAAGGAAACGTAAGTTTTTTATAATGGTGGCAGATGACACAGGCAGTGCTAGACTGGTCCACAGATGAGCTGGCCCAAGGACAAGTTGGGAAAGTGGTGGAGAATATCATGTGGTTAGACAATGCCAGGAGGTGCTCCCTGATACTATGATAACCTGTGGAAATATGGAGGAGGTTTGTCCCACAGGTGCAAAGAAGCAGGAAAAGGCAGAGAATTGTGGCAAAGGGATGTAAGAAGAAATTCAACTATGGAAACAAAAAGTTATCTGTAAGAAGGAAAGTTGGAGACAAGAACAATGCTTAGTGCAATTTAGAAAAGGGCATGTGAGAGAAGTTCCAAAATGACCTGAGGGCAGTTCAAGAAATGAGCAGACGAAAGGAGTGCAATGAGAGAGAAGAGACAACTGAGAGCAGACGAAAGGAACATTAAGGAGTTAAATGGAACAAGAAGGACGTGGTGGAAAGGTTGCAGAAGCAATGGAAAACACAATTGAATGTTTTTTCTGGGTTAATCTTGGAGGGAATCAACATTGGTCATGCTTTCTATTCTATCTATACACAGGTAACACCGTCACTTGTTATGCATGCTCATGTTCAGTAATACAGAGCCATTGAATGAATGTTTTCCAAAGTGACTCTTTCTACAGAGGTGAACCTTGTTGGAGAGCTCAGAATATTTGATTGATGACTGGTTTCTTACATTAGCATTATGACATAGGCAGCTATGGACAAGTTCATAGCTTGGCTGAAACTGGACATACAGATAAGGGTTCCATCCAGATGTCAATTCCCAGGTAACAAAATTTTTGGATGGTGGAGAGAAGGGATGTGATTTGTGTTTATCTTTCGGAGTAATGGGTGAATCATAACTTCTCATGACATGCCAGGGTCAAAAGCTAAAAGGTTTTAAAGTGAAAACTACAATTATTGGATGCAATTGAATGGCTACAAAAACAAAAGCCACAATCAAAATCATGTTGGAAGACATTCCCTGTCATTGGAGACCTCCAGTCCGATGGATATCGATGCTGACCATGAACACAACTTACGACTGTGATGAAATTGCATAAGGTCCAGTCATATTCGGAACGATTATCAAAGTTTTCAACATTTTATGAAAAGGAAGAGAAAGCTGCAAAAGGATTTAGAGGAGTCAGGATACTGTTGATTCGGTATGTCATAATCCACCATCATAGTACTGGCAAGTAGAGGACAGAACAAGCATTCAAATCTCATTTGGATCAAGTCTCCTGTCCTTTCCGGATAAAGTCAAGCATGCACTACATATCACTGGTATGTCTCCTAGGAGAATTGGAGAAAGTTTTGCTGGGTTTGAAAAGAAAATGACACCTTTTTCACCAAGAATATTGGCACATTTTTTAGGTGAATCAGACACCTAGTTAAAGGATATGGCAAAAACGAGGCACACGTGTGAGGTTACTGTGATAGTGAATTGGCAGTGTGTTTTCTAGGACTTCAGGAAAGACTCAAAACATGAGGGGAAAGGGGAGTTTTGACTCCAAAAAGGAAACATTCCGTTCAAACCTACAGGTCCCAGAAGCATATAGAAAGGTTTGTAGGAAGCTTCAGGGGTGCCTCATTGAGGATATTCCCACTTGGCGGTCACTGGGCAGGCTGATAAGGCACTCCAGAATTTCCCTGGATAAGGCCCCTTTGAGGAGCCTCGTCCAGGGCACATAAACTAGGGGTTGGGCCTGGGACTATAAGTATCTGTCAGCTGCAATTGATTCACTACAGGTCTTGCCTTTTAGCCTCCTAAGAAAGTTGGGAAATTGGTACAGTACAAGGAAATTGGTTGTTCTACCCCCAAGGAGTTAGCTCATTGCCCAAAAGTAACCAGGTGTTCAGGACAAAGCTACAAGTAAGTGATTTTCATAAACTTCTCTGTGTTGAACCGTGACCCTGAGGGTAACATATAGTCCTCTACAGAAAGAACTGGGGGCGGACGGCAAGTGCTATTGTTTTGGTCTGTTTTCTAGTCCATCACCTGAGACCAATTGAAGAAAGGTTATGGGCCACACCGACCAGTTGAAAGGTGTGCTTCCAAACTCCCTTTTACCCTCTCTGAATAACAGTGCACATCAGATTCATCAGCTCAATTGGCTCCATCAGCACTATCTTCTCCTCCTGCTCAAATGGCAGTTCCTTGCACTTAGCTGATTGGGGCCAGGAAAAATCTGGATAAGAAATGGATGTGACCCTTGCAAATAGGTAGTAGAAAGTAGCTTGCATCGGCCCATACTGGGATTTACAGAAAAAAAGTAGAAGAGACCGAGAAGGACAGGGCAAGTTTCTTCAAAACAGAGTGATTTTCCATGCCATAGCATACCTTGAACAAACTATCAATCTCATTTTCATGTTCACAGGGAAATCATTTCTGTTGTGGAAATGAAAGTTTTGAATATTCATGAATGCGCTCGCCTACCTGCAGATGTTCCTTGGACGAACCTGCACCAGCTATGGAAAGCGGCACCTAGGAGGCATGGATAAATGAAAATGCACGGCCTTGGTGATCTTTATGACATTGGTACATAAGTCTCAACACAACAAAATTCAGCAGATCATGCTTGCATCAGACGCTTATTAAAAAAACACTTGTGTGTGGGGACCGGATGACCTCTGTTGCAATTTTCCACTTTACCCTTTCGAACATTATTAGCATGAGGGTGTAAAAGCGAGAGTATCATCAAGAATTCTCATAGCAGTTCGATGGATTGCTGCAGTAGGTTTCCCAGATGGACTGGGGAATAAAAACAAACATGTTGGCTATGATCCTCCTCAGGGAACTAACCGAAAGAAGGAGTCCTTTGATTGCAATCTTGGGCGATTGGAATGAGGAGGACCTGATGCATAAGGTTTTTTGCAAGTACATGAAAAACAAGGCCATGCATCATATTGGCAGTGAGGCTAACATTTTTGCCTATGCCGCACACATCATGGTCACAGTAACAAAGAAAGTTTCTTCTGGTAAGAGTAGTTATGGAAGTGGTGGTGATGGAGAGGAAGGTGACAGTGGTGGTAAAAAGGCCCAAAGAATCTGGGAAAATTCCATACCTGTGGCAAACATGAGCACTAGGCACAGATTTCCAGAGCTCCCAAGAAGGAAGACGGGTGAAAGGATGTCAAGCAAAACAGAAGGGGAAAGGTCAAGAAATAACTGAATGACATGATGGGCATGGGTGTTCCCAAGAACAAGGAAATCAAGAACTCCTACGCCATAGATGACCTTACTGCATGCTTCCCGAGATCGATGGGCTTTATGTGCTATAGAAGATGCCTATAGAGAGTCTACATGATGGAGATACAACTACCAATGTACCGGTGTCTCTTACATTAGAGGCCTCCTCACAGGCTGTTGCTTTGGAAGGTAGTTTTACTGGAGGCAATGATACGTAGCTTTAGCACTGGCACTTTGGGCATGAGTCCGACAGCATGCTACAAGCATTGAAACATCATGTCGTAGTTTATGGGATGGAGATGCGCAATGCTAAGAATGAAGTCCAGTGCAACAAGCTGTGTGATCTATGTCATCAGGGAAAATCAAAGAGGAAGCATTTGGAGTACAATGGTCACCGTGAAGGATCCAACTTGGACCTGATTCACTCTCAAGTGTGTGGACCATTCTACACCTTCTCTTACGGAGGGATGAATTCTTTCCTGACCTTCATCAATGTACAAAATTACAATGTGTGGAGTTCAATGGGAAACTGCTGGAGTTTCTTGCCGCTGTGGAGTGACAGACTGAGAAGAAGGTCAAGGAGCTACAAAGTAAAAGCAGGGGTNTCTTGAGCACCATACCCTACACCACACAAAGCAATGGAATTTCCAAGAGAATAGACCGCACCACACTCCCACCTTAGTATTATGTGAACTATGCTCTTCAATGCCAAACTCCCACCTTGCTTTGGGATGGACGTGCATGAACTGTTTTCTTCCTTGTGAAACTCACCCAAGAAATTTGGGAAAATTTGTTAACGAACAGTCGTGCTGTTCCCTCAACATCGACCATTGTCATCATTGGGATGAAGTAAAACATCTTTGATCACCAGTTAACCACCACAAGGATCTCATGAATCCCCTCTGTTGTGATGGGCAAACCCGCCACAAAGTCCATGGAGATGATTGACCATTGTTCTTTTGCTACTGATAGTGGTTGAAGTAAACCCGGGAGTTTGGTTTGTCTTGACTTATGGTGTTGATACACTTCACACATCTCTAGGAGTTTGTGATGCCCGTTTGCATCTTGTCCCACCAGTAGTGCTTCAAAACTTGCTTCAGTGTTTTGACCTTGCCAAATTCTTTACCTAAACTACTGTCATGGTGATCCTCCAATACCATGTGGCATAGCTTGTTGTTAGGTGATACAATGACCTGGCGGGTGAAATTTCATTGCCAATATGGTTTGTTGAACCAGAATTTTTTTTTCTTGCATCCACCAGATTCCTCGTGAACCTCTGCAAATGGCCTCATGAGGAACGGTTCTCATTCGAAGAGTAACATCCCAGTCTCGGTCATTGTATCTAGTTGCCAACATAAAGAATGTGTTGGAATTTCTTCCAATATTGTGCTCGATGTCATAGTGACGTCTTGACTCTGGCTGATGACTTCATTCAGATGCGGTGGGTCAACAGCCTACGCGAGAAAAGTGATGCCGCTCTTGGGGTTTGTCTCTGGCTAGTGATGGCTGAGCGTCATTCCCGCCACACGCTGCATACCTTCCGCACGGATTGCGACGGTGAGTCTCTGGGCAAGATGTACAGTTTCTTCACCAAGCATGGAGTTTTCCACCAGGTCTCCGCTCTTGCTACTCCTCAGCAGAACGGTGTCTTTCAGCGCTGGAATCGCACCATGGAGGATGCAATTCGCTCTATGCAATCTGAGTGCGGTCTCCTGAAGTCCTACGCCTTTGAACGATTCACCTACATGACTTGGGTCTGGAACCACCTACCGCACGGTCCCCTTCCGGACCACGTCACACCATACAAGCTTTGGTTTGGCTACCGTGCTGACCTACGCCTCGCTTGTGTCTGGGGGTCTCTGGCTTCTGTGTGGTACACCGAGGACCAGCAGGGGTCCAAGGTCTCACAGCGGGGTGTCTTGTGTGCCGTTGTAGGCATCTCCCCGCGGTCAAAGGCCCGGAATGTTTGGGATCCTGCGCGTCATCGCATCGTTGAGTCATGTGAAGCACTCTTCTTTGAGTCTCTCACCTGTCGCAAAGCGACAGGTGAGAGACTCAAAGCACCGCAAAGCGGTACCCTATCATGGTAAGCGCCAGTACCTTGTCCCACTCCATGCCGTGCGTTGTGGCTGTTGTGAACAGCGACGTCTTCATGGTTCGGTTGAATCTTTCCACCAGCTCCAATGACTGTGGGTGTTTGACGGTGGAGAACTCAATCTTGATGTCGAAGGCCTCCAACATGCTCTTCAGTTCCCTCTAAAACTCCCCACCGCTGTCATAATGGATGAGCGTGGGACAGCCATGGCGGCACACCACATCCTCAAGGATGAACAGAGCGGTTGCGACGGCTGTCTTCCGCTTCAATGCGCGTGCCTCCGCCCATTTGGTATAGTGGTCGATGGCAACCACCACGTAGCGGTTGCCTTCGGGGGTAATCGGAATCTGCGTGATGTCGAGGTACACGCGGTCGAAAGGGGCGGTCACTGGTACCGGGCGTAGCTCGGACTGGCCCGTGAATGTGGCCCTCTTCAGCATGCACGGCTCTTGGCTCTTCACCACACACTCCGCTGTCTCCACGATGTTCCCCCAATAGTACCCTGCCCTGACAAGCTCCGAGGTGGAGGCGACACTGTAGTGCCCCTTCAGGTGTGCTGCAACCGTGATGTCCCATCGATCGGCCTCCGGTGGCACTGGCCGCGCCTTTATCTTCTTGGTTGCGTGCCTCCAAAGATCACATTCTCCGTCCAACTCAAATCGTGCCGCATGCGCCTTGACGTGGCGCTTCTCCTTGTCGCTCCACTCCGGCTGCATCCCCATTAACAAGTAGATGCACGTGTTCCAATCATAATACACGTCTCTCGGTTTTGCTTTCTGCAGTTCCTCAAAGTCCACGAACAGCTCCTCCAAATCTCGTAGTTTCCCAAACCCACTGCTTCCGTCTGCTCTAGCCCATGCTGTCTCAAGCTCTGCCTCCCGTTGCTTTTCCAAAATTTCCTCCTCCCATTCTTGGTCCTCTGGTTCCTCGGGAGCCTATGAGTCCTCAAAGTGATGCGCCTCGGGGTTCGTCAAAATGCGCTGCTCCCCCTCCTTCAAGACCAGCTCCACATCGTGCTTGTTTGGGGCCGACTCTGTCTCAGCGTCGCTCGGCACGTCCGCCTGCTCATCTTCCTCAACTTCTGTTGCCTCGGCTGCAAGGCGTCCCCCCTTTGCTTCCTTCTGTTGCTTCCATCGTTGCGCCTCTCTTGCACGCCGTGCAATCTGGGCGTGATGCTACTTCACCAGGCGCGCGTCGCATGAGGCTGCCAAGGGCAGGTTCTCTTGGGTAGAGTGCGTCGCCAAGTCGCTTGTCGCCTCTTCCGTGTCAACGATCTCTTTTGCTTCCTCAGGAACTTGTCGTGCCATGTAGGCACATACCACGGTCTGCAATTCCGTGGTGTCAGGTTTAGCGAAAAAAAGTGGTTCCGTGTCGGCGTCTGCTGCTCGCTCCTCCGTGCTGTAGCATTCCCAGCTGGTCTTGTAGAGTGGAAGGGCGGCAGTGCCGTCAACCTCCCCCTCACAAGCCAGAGGCCTCTCCGAGGCCTTGATTGGAAGACTCAAGAGTCCATCAATGTTCAGTGCCACGGCTCCCTTCCGATACTGCACCTCAAAGTCGTACTCCTGTAAGAGCACCACTCACCTTGCCAGCTTCCGTGTCGGATCACGCAGCTTGTGGAGTTGCACGAGGGGGTGGTGGTCGGTCTGCAGAATGAATTAGCGACCGTGGAGATACACTCGAAAGTACTGCACCCCATACACGACTACCAGGCATTCCCCTTCGATTGCGGAGTAGTTCCGCTCCACTGCGTTCAGCCAGCAACTTGCAAATCCCAACGGCCTTTCCTTCCCTTTGTCATCCTCCTGCGAGAGGGCTGCCACGATCCCTTCACGGCTGAAATCTGTCTGAAAGATGACAATACGCTCGAAGTCCGGGAACATCACGAGCGTCGTGGAGGCAAGGAGTCCTTTTAGCTTCTCATATGATGCCTGCGCTTTCGGGTTCCATGCAAAATCCGGCTCCTTCCTCATGAGGCTGTGCAGTGGGCTCGCAATGGACACAAAGTTCCTCACGAAGCGGCGGTAGTAGCTGCCAATGCCCACGAACGCATGAACCTTCTTTTAATCCGGAATCTTCACAATCGCCTCCACTTTCTTTGGGTCAGGGGCGAGGCCGTCCTTGGAGATGATGTGGCCGAGGTAGGCCACCTCCTGTGCCCCCAACAGGCACTTGCTCGG
>SZWC01017459.1:47206-60613 GCA_023375785.1 Penium margaritaceum | reverse complement strand
GTTGCGTGTGACGGGGCGGGTGAGTACAGAAGAGCACAAGGCACGCCATGGATGCGGTACAATGCTTGCCTTACAACTCAGGTTACACCAAGACAAGAAGAGTGAAGGGGAGCGAGAGTCTTAGAAGTCGGTGAGCATGCACCCGCACCGAGCATCACGCTCGAGTGGGTATGTGCCCCCACCCGGAGGTCGAGCCCGACCACTCGGTGTTAAACCGAGTGCGGCTACTCACTTGTGCATGACCGAGACTGGCACAGTGGCTCCCTAAGGATCACCACCCGGGAAAACATGCAACTCCCCCAAAGCACTCAGAATCAAGCGAGCATGATGCAGGGCACGGCAGTGAGAATGTACGAACCGAAGCATCTACCGCAACAAAGAAAGTCATGCAATGACCAAGCATGTGCCAGAGGGCACTCCTAGGTAGAGCAGCTGCTTCATGACGCCAGAGGCTCTAGTCATGGTGGGCTCACATGACGTCTTCCCAGGTGAAGCCATTGTAATTTAATCTGTACATGTGTGTGCATGGAGTGAGAGACAAGAGGGCATAGAGATGTGAGTGGCCAACGAACACTCAACACTCCCCCATGACCCGCAGGCAAACAATCCCACACGCATGGAGATGGCACCAAGGTATGATAAATGGAAACACCAGAGATACATCATGCAACTCAACCTGGGTCATGGGGACAGATGAGACCAACAGCATGAACAACACGTTTGAAGACATTTCGGCTGAGGGCAGTGAGAAATTCAGCTCTCTGAGGCCGTGTATCCACCCAAGCAACTTGGACAATGCAACCTGCAATGCACAGGCGAACAAAGTGATGCTCCATGTTGATATGCTTGGTGCGTGAGTGATGCATGCCAATATGTCCGGCAATGGCCTTTGCGCTTTGATTGTCACAGCGCAGAGTGATGCAACGGATGCGAACACGCAACTGCTGCAACAAATGACACAGCCACACAGCATCGCACGTGCCTCTGCCAAGAGCGACATACTCAGCCTCAGCCGTGCTACAAGCAACACATCCTTGTTCGCCACTTTTCTAGGAGACTGCAGTTCCACCAACCAAGAAGATGTTTCCTGTTCTGCTGCGTGCATCAGAGTCATGTGCCCAGTCACTGTTTGTGAAGCCGTCCACCATGACTAAGGATTGTCCACGAAAACACAGCACGACACAAGGGGTGGAAAGTGTGTAGCGCACCACTCGCAGGGCAGCCTCAAGATGGCGCTCACGAGGACATTGAGAGAATTGAGACAAGAAGTTCACAGCAAAGGCAACATCAGCATGCGTTGTGGTAGGAAGGTACATCAGGGAGCCAATGACCCGGAGGTAGTCGGTCACGTCGACCGTCTCCCCCAGTTTGGACAGTTCTAGGGACTTTAGCAGTGACTAGCCGGAGGGGGTCATAGGCTTGGAAGCTGTGGGAACTGTCATGAGAAGCGGTCCAAAGCGGTCCTCCAAGCTGCGAACATACGCAGCTTGGTGAACGTGCAGGGTGCAACGTGCACGATCACGCTCTACTTCCATGCCCAAGAAAAACGAGCTGGACCAATGTCCTTCATCTTGTATGTTGCTTGGAGCAGGGACTTTGCAGTTGCGATAGATGCAGCGTCAGGAGAGGCAATAAGGAGATCATCCCCATAGACAAGGATGGCGACAAGTGGTTTGGTGGGGGCACTGAGGAATAGATGAGTGTCCATAACGCTTCTTTGGAAGCCTCCCTTTTCCAGGGTGGCTGTATTTTCTTGGTTCCAGCGTGGGCACTGCTTTATGCCATAAAGAGCCTTGCGCAGGCGCCACACTCGGCTTGTTCCATCAGAGAAGCCGGGTGGTTTCACCATGTAGATTTCCTCGTCCAACTTGCCATGCAAAAAGGTATTGTTGACATCCATCTGCTCCAACTCCCAGTCATGCTGAGCAACCAGGCTGAGGAGTGCCCTAGCTGTTGTGTATCGACCAACTGGGACGAAGGTCTCGTCAAAGTCAACACCAAGGATTTGTGAGAACCCCTTTGTAGTGAGACGAGCCTTGTACCGTTCAATGGTGTTGTCAGGGTTCAACTTGTGACGGTACACCCATTTGGCTGCAATAGCCTTGCAACCCGATGGGAGGTCCATGAGCTCGTACATGCCGTGCTCAGACAGCGCGTTAAGTTTGGCTTTCATGGCTTGCTCCCACAAGGGAGAATCAGAGGTTGTGCGGGCTGCTCGCACAGTCACAGGTTCAGGTGGAAGAGGAGAGAGACCAGCAACAACAAATCAAGAGGCCACATACCGAGTTAGAGACGAAGAGAGAGCTGAGTGAAACTCTTGTTGAATGAGGGAGTAGCCAAGTGCTGTGCTGGGATGCACCACAGAGGCAGCCGCAGACAAGGCAGAGGTTGCAAGACCAAGAGCGCGGAGGCCAGGATCACTAGAGAGAATAGGGTGAGAGTGAGACGGAAGTGCCCTGAGACGACCACCACGCGTGTAGGGTGAGACTGGAGGGACGGATGGGACACGCAGAGACGATGCAGGAGAAGGTGCAGCGGAGTGTGGGTGCACAGAGATTGAAGGAGAAGGAGAATGAGCGATGGCAGAGGGCTCAGAGAGGGCAGGAGGCGCAGAGAGGGCAACAAGCTCAGGGGAAGAGGACGAGTCAGAGCGAGCAGGGGGCTAAAGGAAGCCAGAGGGTGCAGGCTCAGAAGAGACGAGGGACTCCAAGGACGTAGGAGAGTCCACAGGCACAGGAGAGGCCGAGGAAGGAGGCCCCAAAGAGGGAGAGAGACCCAAGGGCTTGGAGGAGACAGGGGGTGCCAAAGGATGCACGGAGGGGAAAATAGAAGCCCCAGAGGGAAGAGGACCACCCCCACCCCGAGAGGGTGGAGAGAGGGACCCATCAAAACGAGGAACATCACGCTCAAATAAATGCTAAAAGAAAAGAGTATCACAAGAATCAATGACACGACAATGGGAGGGATCCCAGAAGAGCCAAGCCTTGGAGAACGGGAAGACACCAAGGAAGACACACAAGCGACCATGGGGAGACAACTTACCATCCTGTTGGTCCGCTGGAAGCCAGACGGAAGCAAGACATCCACAGACACGAGCAAGGCAGAGGTGAGCACGGCGGCCGATCCAACATTCAAAAGGTTTGACGGTGTGAGGGAGGGGGCCATGAGGGACACGATTCTAGACCCAAGTCATGTAGGACATGGCTTCAAAGGCAAACAAGGGAGACTGCCCAGAGGCGGAGAGAAGAGAGCGCACGCCATCAGCAAGCCTGTGATTCCAGTGCTCAGACACATCGTTTTGCTGCGAGACGTAGGGGGTAGAGGACTGGCCACGGCTGGACGAGAAGTCCATGCCCTGGTCGTCAAGGGTGGTCACAGAGAGGACTGACCTCAAGGTCTGGCACATACAGCACATTGGGGAGATAGACAGTGCCCCCAGGGCCAGCAAAGCAAATGACACCGACACCTTGGACGAGGAGAAGTTGGTCGGAGCCAATGCGCACTGAACGAATAGACCCAACAGGCCCGAGGGACACAAAGGTCGAGCGACAGGAGGTCATGTGCTGTGTGGCCCCTGAGTCAATGATCCAGAGGCCGGGGGATGCATGAGTGGAGGGGAGAACAAGACAGACAGCAACAATGTCACGTGAGGAAAGGGGAGACAGGCTACCAAGATGAGTGGGAAACGTATGAGTTTGCCACTGTTCAGTCACGATCATCAGGCACGAACCCCTAAACACCACCAGACACACCACCACGAAGGGTGACATCGCACTCACAAATAGACACACGCGACTGGCCACTCACACTCTCACCTCCCTGAGAGCGAAGGTGAAGTAGTTCCGTTAGCCACCGCTCAAGGATACGCTCCTCGCCAAGGTGGTCAGAGGAGTGGTTCGAGGAGCGGTTGGAGGATCGATCGGAGAAGTGACCATCGTCATGGGCCCGTGGTGGCACGGAGTAGTGAGAAGACAGAGATCCGTAGTATGGAGGGCCGGATGGAGGCGGAATCCAACCCCAGGGACTAGTTGGGGGCGATGACGGATGAAGAGGGGCAAGAGTGTTGGTGAGCGCTGAGGCGGACGAGGTGGACGAGGAAGATGGAATAGGCACTGCTGTTGCGGCAGAGGATGCGGTCACACCTGTGCGTACCCACTGAGCACTCATGGAGGATGCAAGACGCGCATCATCACAAGGAGTTGGGCATTTGGGCACGGAGTGACTAGTGGCATTGCAATTCCAGCAGGTGATGTCGGTGGTGGTGGAAGAGGAGTTTTTGCCGGCACGACCGCCCCCACGCCCATTACCGCCACGGCCACCCCCACGACTGGAGCCACCACCCCCCCCACGAGAAGCAACTTAAGTGGGATGAGCTGTTTCATGAGAAGACGAGGAAGAGGATGTGGCAGCTGCAGGCGAAGAGGATGACGAGGTGGTGACAGCAGCGAGTGGAGCGCGGTGCATGCGCTTGTTGTCTACGGCATTCCACCAATCGCTGAGACAAGAGGTAGTAAAGAGGGTTCTGATCCCTGGCAGGGAGTCCGCAAGGACCCAGGCAACAACGAGCCGATTGAGCTCTGCCTGGGAAACATGAAGGTAAAGATCAGACAACTCAGGAATGAGAAGAGCAACAATAGAAAGGCGAGTCAAGAGAGGACCCGGAGCTGCGCTTCCCAGGTCACGTAGCAAGCGCAGGCTGCACGCTCAATACTTGTTTGTAGTTTTGTCCCCCCGCATCTGCGGTGTGTTGAACTGTAGGGTCAGAGCACTTTGGGTGGCATGCCCCGTCACAATCTTGCGATGGCGAATGAGGGCATAAGCACCAACAGGGTCGGCAGGGGTGCCACGCGTGGGGTCGGCATTGTACATACCAATGTCGTCGAGAAGGCTCTCATGCCCTGCATTGATGACAGCCCGCACAGCATGGGCTACCTCAGCAGGCTGGGGTACAAACGTCAGTAGTTCTCCCAAAGAAGTTTACCCTGGGCCCACTTACTGAGGTGCATTTCCCAAGAAGTGAAGGTGAGCCTAGATGTGAACTAAAGTGGTGGTGTCTCGAAGTCCCTATGCCTGGTTGGGAGAAGAACAGGGGCCAGAGTGACTGCGAAGAGGGCGGGGGAGGAAGAGCAAGGAACACCACCATTGGGAGGAACAAAAGAATTAGCCGATGCTATTTGTTCAGCTGGAAGGTCGGTAGCAAGGCATGGGACAGAGCGAAAATGCTCTATGACTAGTGCGGCTACAGTGGCGGCTATTTCATGCTGAGTCTCACGTCTCTGTTGAAGTTCATCCTCAACCTTACGCCGAGCTACTTGTGCCTCACTAAGGGTGGCCTATAGGGCCTCTATCGTTTCTGGCCCTGGCGTGATGAGAAGGAGTAGGCAGAGTAGATGAGAATGAATGTGCAACGGGCAGTATGAGAGGGTGCTCACCGATCGAGTGGCGAGGCAGCAATGCGAAGAGAGGAGGCACCACTGTGACAGCCGAGGAGAAGAGGACAGCCACCCACCCGGTGACTGCCAGAGTTTGGCAGAGAAGGCTTGTGATAGTTGCTCGAGCCAGTGCTGTTGATGCTGATGCAACGAGGACGCCTGTGGTGATGTGAGGTGTGAGCTCCCGAGGAACACCGGTGGGAGTCAGGACTAGAGTTGTCGTGGATGCATGGATGGAGCCAACAGCGGCTGCCGTTGCGACGGCGACACATGATGCTGTAGTAGCAACAGAGGCTGCTGCTGTCGTGACCTGTGCGGCTATGTTGGCGGGTGCAGGGGGGAGCAGAGTGAGAGATGCTGCTGTGTGCGCGCAGGCCTTGATCGTACGACCCATTGCTGTCTACATCGGGGTTGCGCACACACGGGTAGAGGCTGCAAAGGTTTGTGCGACGTCTGCAGCTACATCAAGACTGGCGTCCGCCAAGTCGATAGAGTCAGTGTGAACTGGGAGGACGGGTATCACTACGGGTACCTCACGAGTTGTAGATGTCCTAACTGATTCGGCTACTATGGGAGATGGAGTTGGAGAGGGATCGGCAGCAGAGGCAGGGTTTGGCGACTGTGGCTCACGAGGAGGATGCGCGTTAGAGGGAAGAGGTGGCGATGGAGGCAAGGCGTCTGCTGTGTACACCTGCCGATTAATCTAATCTTCCTCACGTTCGGCTGCTGTGGTGCTGTCGTCGCTGTCTTCGCGTCAGTAATCGGTGTGTGAGCCCTCCAGCATACGGGCCAGCAGCGGAGTATCATCGTCGGTGGACGGAGGTACGTCAAAGAGGCGAGGATCCTCCCACCCACAATTGGCGTGGCGTGCGGTTGTAGGAGGGGAGTCGAGCTCCTCCTCCAGAGAACCGTAAAGTGGCGGTGAATCCGGTGTGAATGCTATCGTAGCTGCAAGTGCAACGAAGAGGTGTGGTTGCCACGGGGTGCTGTGAGGAGAGGGGGCTCGGGAACGAGTGTGTTGGGCAGTGATAGGCCGCCGTGAGACAGCGGAGGCAGCTAGAGCAGAGTGCTCGGTAAGTGTAGTGGCGGTAAAAGCAGTGACAGGATGCTGCTTAAGAGAGGGAGCAGTAAGGAGCTCCTAGCACGTGAGAAGACGACCAAGCACGCGGAGAGTGCTGCGGTATTGTGGACCGCCAACAAGAGAGAGGCAGGGCCACTGTGGAGAGATGACAGAGTCCCATGGACGACAAAATGTCATGCAGGGCTTGAGAGATGGACGGATGTCCATGGGTGCGGGTGACCACAAGATGGGGTCCCTGCGGTAGTTATACAGACGTGCACTACCAGCGAGTGCAACGAAGAGGTGTGGTTGCCACGGGGTGCGAACACCTGCACTACCTCTTAGGCACTGGCTGCTGGGTGCCACAGACGTGGCGGGTGATGATGCTGCGTAGTTGACAGAGACCCCGTCGCTCTGATTCTAGTAGTTACCCGACAGCTTCCTTGATATGTTGCATGTGATGGGCGTGGTGAGTACATAAGAGTACAAGGCACACCATGGGTGCAATACAATGTGCTTGCCTTAGAACTTAGGTTACACCAAGATAAGAAGAGTGAAGGGGAGCGAGAGTCTTAGAAGCCGGTGAGCACAGACCCGCATCAAGCATCATGCTCGAGTGGGTATGTGCCGCCACCCGAGGATAGAGCCCAACCACTCAGTTTTAAACCGAGTGCTACTACTCACCAGTCCACGGCCGAGACTGACATGGTGACCCCCTAACGATCAGCACCCGAGAAAACATGCAACTCCCCCAAATCACTCAGAATCAAGCAAGCATGATGCAGGGCACAGCAGTAAGAATGTACGAACCCAAGCATCTACCGCAAGAAAGATAGAAAGTAATGCAATGGCCGAGTATGTGGCAGAGGGAACTCCTGGGTCGAGCAGCTGCTTCATGACGCCAGTCATGGTGGGCTCACAGGACGTCTCCCCAGGCTAAGCCATTGTCATTTAATCTGTACATGTGTGTGCTTGGAGTGAGAGACAAGAGGGAATAGAGATGTGAGTGGCCAACGAACTTCAACAGATAGCCACCATGCCGTTTGCACGCGCCAATACCTTGAAAAAAAAACCATCTCGTTGCATGTCCGTACAGAGCCTCAAGACCACATAGAAAGTGATGTTCAACAGTAACGTGCTTCTCTGAAATGGTAAGACCACTCTGATTTTCAGAGTGCAAAACGATACAAGGCACAGACTCACAAAACTCACGAAACACACGCTCCAGCCACACAACCTCAGCAGCCCCTATCCAAGCGCAATGTACTCACCATCTAAGAGCCACGTGCAATGCAGTCCTACTTGCTGCTATGCCATTACACAGCAATACCTTCCAACAGGAGCGTGTAGCCAACCCGATTGCGCCCATCACAACTCGAGGCTGTCACTTTATGTGTAGCCTTCGACTACCATTGAACACTACTGTTGAAAGTAGAGTATGAGGTCAAGTGTGGAAGCCACGCACAACACCACGTGTACAGTCGCGAGAAGTTCTCTTGCGGAAGGAAACTGCAACAACTGTGCTAGGAGGTTGACGACGAAGGCGACGCCTTGTCGTGTGGTCATGGCCAAGTAAATCAAAGAGCCAAATAAGGCGCAAGTATTGGATCACGGCCACCATCTCGCCAAGCTGTGCTGGATCATCCACCTTCAGAGCATCCTACTCGTCACACATGATTCGAGTGGAGGCTGTGGGAACTGCACCAAGGAGGTTAGCAAACCGCCCATCTATAATGCGGGCGTAATGTGCATGATGAAGCAAGAGTGTCCACTGCAGACAATCATGCATGATCTCCATACCAAGAAAAAATCTGCAAGACCAAGGTTCTTCACCTCATAGACTTCTTGAAGGATTGCCTTGGCTTCCCTCACGGCATCCATCAAATGAGACGTGGTTTGGTGGTCGTCCAATAAGACGAGGATGACTGTGAGGCCTTTCAACCATCCATCTGAGAAAGAGGGAAGATTCGGCATTACACTGCACTTAACCGACTTATTTCAGTTTGATCTACTTGTTTTGCCATCAAGGTGACTGGTTCAGGCCATACAAAGCCTTTTGCAAGCGCTACACCCTGTCACTGACCTCAAAGTCAAGTAGTTGGAAAATGTAGATCTCCTCCTCGAGTGTGCTATGAATGAATGTATTCTCATCCATCTGGTGCAGCTCCCAGTTATGGTGAACAACAACCCCGTACAAAGCGAGAGCAGTCATCAAACGACCAATAGGTGTGAGGGTGTCAGTAACATCCACACTCTCAACTTATTAGAACCCCTTGCCGTCATGCTTGTAAGCATAGGAGTCATGATTGTAAGCATAGACATCATGCTTGTAAGCCTAGGTCACATGCTGGTAAGCATAAGATTCATGCTTGTAAGCATGAACGTCATGCATATGAGCATAGGCCTCATGCTTGTAAGCGTAGGCGTCATGCTTGTAAGCATTGGTGTCATGCTTGTAAGCATAGGCGTCATGCTTGTAAGCATTGGTGTCATGCTTGTAAGCATAGACGTCATGCTTGTAAGCATAGGTGTCATGCTTGTATGCAGATGCATCATGCTTGGAAGCATGTACATCATGCTTGTAAGCATTGGTGTCATGCTTGTAAGCATGGACGTCATGCTTGTAAGCATAGGTGTCATGCTTGTAAGCATAGGTTTCATGCGTGTAAGAATAAGCGTCATGCTTGTAAGCAAATGCGCCGTGCATGTAAGCATAGGCGTCATGATTGTAAGCTTAGGCGTCATACTTGTATGCATCGGTGTCATGCTTGTCAGGATGGCCGTCATGCTTTTAAGCATAGGTGTCATGCTTGCAAGAGTGCGCGTTATGCTTGTAAGCATAGACGTCATGCTTGTAAGCATAAGCATCATGCCTGTAAGCATAGGCGGCATGCTTGTCAGCATAGGCGGCATGCTTGTCAGCATAGGCGGCATGCTTGTCAGCATAGGCGGCATGCTTGGAAGCGTGGGCCACATGCTTCTAAGCATAAGAGTCAGGCTTGTAAGCATAAGTGTTATTGGACAGAAAATGACCTCTTGGAGGCAATGTGAAGGTCATCAACGTAGACAATGAAAGTAACAAGAGGTGAGGACAAGGGAATGAGAAAAAATGCGGGATCAAAAACACTAATAAACCCCCCTTTCTCAAGAGTGGTTGTGATCTCCATGTTCCAACATAGAGATAATGCTTTAATCCACACAAGGTCTCCCATATTCACTAGACCTTGCCATTATCATCGGTTAAACTGAGGGGCTGGATCATGTAGATGTCCTTGTTCAATGTGACATGCACAAAGGCATCATTGACATCCATCTGTTTACGTTATGCATCAACTTGTGTGACTAGAATGAGGAGGAATGAAGCAGTGTTGTAGTCCCCAAAAGGCACAGATTTCTCATTGAAATGAATGCCATGGATATGGGAGAATCCCTTAGCAGTGAGTCATGTCTTGTAGCGGTAAACCACACCATTGGATTTCAGCTTGTGCCAAAAGATCCAGTGTGCAGAGAATTCCTAGTGACCAGGCAGCAGGTCCATAAGCTTGTCTACTCTGTGCTCACAGAAAGAAGCCAGTTTCTCCTGCATGGAGGTCTCTCGGAGAGAGGCATCTGTGGCCTCAAGAGCGTCATGCAAATTTGTGGGCTCGGGTCCCAGAGGGGAAAGCACATTGGGAGCAAAGCATGCAGGAAATCAGCATGAACCAGAGGTATTGGTGGCACTCGGGCAGTGGTAAGACTGGGTTGATTGATGCATGGACACTTGGTAAGGACTCAGCGACAGGAATCTAGGGAGCCATCAGGAGAAAAACAGGAGCCAGGGTAGCCGCTAGGAGAACATGGGAGGACTCAGCGACGGGAGCCAAGACAGGGTGCAATGACGAAGTAGACGGTGAAGAATCAGTGATGGAGAATGGGAATCCACTGGGACAATAAAAGAGGACAATGGAGACTCAGATGAAAAATACTTAGAGAAGGACTCAGATGATGAAGACAAGAATGAAAGCACAAGAGAGAAGGCGTGGCCCCGATCAGAGGAGGTGAGAGGGACAATCATAGGAGAGCCCCTCCCGCCCACCCGAGAGAGTGGGGCAGGAGCATCGGCAGAGGCCAAACCATCAAGATCACGTTCAAAGACAGATTCAAAGAAGAGTGCATAACAGGAATTGATGATGGGGCAACAACGAAGGACTCAAAACCGGCAGGCTTTGGACTTGATAGACGCCCCAAGGAAAACACAGAGATGACCAGGATTGGACAGTGCACCATCTGGAAGATTGTGAGGGAGCTAAATAGCAACGAAACAATCCCAGACCCGAGCAAGGGGAGAATCAATGTGACCGCCCGTCCAGCACTCATAGAGGTGATGTCATGGGGAAGAGAATTGTGGAGAATTTGGCTACATACCCAAGTCATGTAGGACATGGCTTCAAAATCAAATGAGAGAGTCCAAGATCCAAATACAAAGACTGAATGTCTTCAGCAAGAGTGCAGTTCTAATGCTTAGAGACGTTATCTTTTGGAGTGTGTCAGAAACGGACGACTCTATACGCACCCCATGGAGAGAGAGAAAACAAGAGGTGGGGCCAAAGAACTCACCTCCACGGTTAGACCAGAAGACCCAGAGACACCTTTAGCAGTATCGCTAAAGTTGGCTAGCAGTATGGCTTGAGGGAAACACCCTTTGATCACATCAGTCACATCACTCGTTTGGTGCAACACAGAGACCTAGAACTAGTGGTAAAAGAGAAAAACGAGACAAAGTACAAAGCAACCAAGATCACGCACACACGCACGCACGCACGCACACACGCACGCACGCATGCATGCACGTACGCACGCACGCATGCACGCATGCACGTACACACGTACGCACGCACGCACGCACGCACGCACGCATGCACGCACGCATGCACGCACGCACACACACATGCATGCACGCACCCACGCATGCACGCAAGGGGAAGAGGACCCATGAAATCAGCATGCCTGAGGTCAACGGGGTGCAAAGTGTGGTAATATAGAGCTGAGGTTATTTGTGAATCTTTCCCTGGGCACAATCAAGGCACTTAGTGGTGTGATGGGAGCAAAATATGAGGGATCAAGGCCATGAGTTAGGTGAAAATGCAGCAAGATTTCAATGGTAATAGTGTGAATTTGACATAGGCGACGATGAAGGAGAAGACTGTGTCAGAGGACAAGGACGGTGCAACGCGAACAAGAGAAAAAATAGTGGAAGACAAGGGTCGATCCTAAGTTCCACCTGCGTTTCTACGTAAACGTGCATCCCAAGGTTGGCATCGTCAACCCAGTAGAGTTACACGTGAAGGTGATGGAGCTGCTAAGGCCATACTTCTTGCGGGTGGAGCTCTGCAAGTCTGCAGAGGAGGCTGCCGCATCCGTGGCTGCAGCCAGCAGTGCCAACGGTCTACAACAGCTCTGGCTTCAGACCCGCACAGACTCTGCTGCTGCTGCATCCACGACTATAGCAGCTCCAGCATCAGGTAAACCGCGATTCTGTCTAGTCACGTGTGTGACAACATTTCTGTTTGTGCCATAGGCTAACCTAAGTTTTGTTTGTGCTGCAGTAGTAACAACACCCGGCACGGCCAGCACCCCGCAGCCACGTTGCAGCCCAAAGAACCAGTCTGAGCCGGATGTCATGGAGGCCGCACTGAAAGATGCAGGCACCGACATGTTTACGGAGCCAAGCATAGTAACCACCTCACTGGCTGCACCATCCAGTTTGGAGGTGGAGGTGGACACCTGGGCCAAGGACGAGAAGAAGCCCCAGAAGTGCAAGATCCTGATGTACTTGTGCAAGTACGAGAAGAAATACCCGACATTCCATCTCGCAGCACTGGATCTCCTTGAAGTTCCAGCCACTAGCACACCCTCCAAAAGGATTTTTTTTCTGGGCCGCCACATCATCACTGACTTCAGGCAGTCTCTGGTAGACCTCACAGTAGAGAACCTCATGCTGCTGAAGTCATGTATCAACGATCCAACCCTGGTGAACTTCCCCGTAGCACCTAAGGGAGAGGTAGCACCAGAGTTGGTAGCGGAGGAGGCATGGGTGGACACAGGTTGTTGTGATGATCTAACTCTTGAGGAAGATCTAGAAGAAGAGGGTGAAGATGAGGGTGCAGATGGGGGGGGAAGGTGAGGGTGCAGGTGAAAGTGGGGAGGGGGGACCTGAACATGCTGAGACTTAGACTCGGAATTAAGGACATGATGACATGCTGAAGACAGTTCACTGTCAAGTACCTAGTGTTTGTGCATCATTGAAACCATTCTTCCATGAATGTGTGTCTGAATGTCTTCCATGAATATGTGTGTGTGAATGTAGAGCATGTCAGAAGAATTGAAGTCTGACCATTCATGCTTTGAGTAGACAGATACAAAAAAACTGTGAAACTTATGGTTAGTGAAAACATACCATGCATGGCACATGACTCCCCAGATCCGGATCCAAGATCCGTGAATATAAGGATCAGTGAATCCAAGGATCCGTTACCCCGGTTCCTGATCCAGGTGGAGGACCCATTGCACGGATCCGGATCCCTCTGAATCTTCGCGGATACGAACTGTGTGCAACCTTATCTTCCGAATGTGAGTAGATAGGCGGAGACTTAGGAGGTGACATCACGATGGTGGAGGAAGCGGCAATGCCCCTGTTGTGCCAGGTGTAGTTGCAAATTCCCAAGTAGGAATGCTTTGGCTTCTGCAAAATCTGTGGCTGTGGCTGCAATGGCTGCAGCTGTTGAGGCTGTGGCAACCCCTGATTGGGTGGTCATGCTCAAAACAATTGTCACCTGGCGGTAAAGAGACCCGGTGGCTGCAAGAATAGGGACGGGACTGCTACTGTTGTGGTTTATGCACTTATGACTACGCCAGCTACTTTGACTGCTGTCATTG
>SZWC01017459.1:21958-45379 GCA_023375785.1 Penium margaritaceum | reverse complement strand
GTGCTGGTGCTGGTGCTGGTGCTGGTGCTGGTGCTGGTGCTGGTGCTGGTGCTGGTGCTGGTGCTGGTGCTGGTGCTGGTGCTGGTGGCGGCGGCGGCGGCGGCGGCGGCGGCGGCAGCGGCGGCGGTGGTGGTGGTGGTGGTGGTGGTGATGATGGTGATACTGCTGCTCCTGCGGCTGCTGCTGCTGCTGCTGTTGCTGCCGCCGCTGATGCTGCTCCTGCCGCCAATGCCGCCGTCGCGGCCGCCGATGCTGCTGCTGCGACCGCTGCTCAAACGCTCTCCTCCGGTCGCCGCCTTTCGGGGCCTACCGAGAGAAGGCAACGCGCAGCAGCGCAAACGTAGCACATCACAAAGCACAGCGCCGGTAAGGAAAACTTACCATTTTGCGTTTTCGGCGTGGCCTGATTGCTTGAGGTGATGGCGGAGAAGCAACGAAGTTCAATGAGTTCGAACTTTTGCGAGTGACGACCTCGAGTGAAAGTAAAATCCTTCGGAAAGATCTCTCCAGTGTCCGGCATCACCGCATTGAACCGATGAGATCACTTTCTTATGTCTAGGTGTTTTCGTTGGCGAACAAAGTCCGAGTTCTTATTCTCGGAGTTGATACCGGCCGGCTGGCGAGGGCGGATATCCCTTGGGCGAGTGTGCGGCACTATCTGTAGTCAGGGACATCTATACAGGGATTTCCCGCAGGGGATTACACGGCCATATATTGACTAATTAACTGCTAGAGGACGAGAATAATTAGAAACATTGTATACATTACAGCAGCAATCATTGCCAAGACAGCTCTACACCACGTGACCAGGACGCTCCATTTATGGCAGTCAGATTGAAAAATTTCTCCTAACTTGTCATCTACATAATAGGTCCTAGTTTTTCATGGTAGGACGACATAGGACACCGCTGTTGAGTGTGAGGTTGTTGTTTTCAATCTGTGTAGGACCAGGTTTGCGATGACATAACATGTGAATACATCCCTTCAACACAAATGATTTCGAGTACGAAGGACTCTCGCGATACTTGGTGAAGTTAAGGATTCCGTAGGACTAGGTATGCAGATGCACTTTCTGGGTCCTACAGAAAACGTTATGCCAATAGCATCGCATGACAGCAGTGAGATTGCATGTCTAACAACGTTCGGTTGTTGGTCATGAGACCCGTCATGTAGAGATAGGACTTGCAAAGTGTGAGGCAACGTTGTGGGACTATACCTTTGCTGGTTAAAGTCATAGGCCCTAACAGGGATGGATTGAGTCCTCCGCCGTTAGAATATGAGTCTTTCGAATTCGTAGTGAGTTGGGTCCCACTACGATATGACGAAGTCCTACACCGATGGACTTCGTCATATTGTAGTGCGACCCAGTTTGGTACCTTCGGTGTCGTTTACTACGAGGGTCCTACACCAAAGTTTCGCTTGTCCTACAATGAAACGGGACCCACAACGTCTCGGTTTGTGGTTGATGAAAGCGAACGAGGTGTGACCAGCTGCGATGGTTTTTTTTGCCTCTTCGTTGTAACGGGCTAGGGAAAGGAGCACTGAAAGGAAAAGGCATGAGGGTTTTACCTGGCCTGTGAGGTGTAGCATGGTGGTAGGAATTATTGATGGTTGCATTCAAGCGCCCAGTCATTCTTCATTGAAATGCCCTTAGTTATACATATTCGATTGAACTTGAATGTACTTGGAGCAGAATGAATTTGTGAATACACAAGTATAGGGCAGTACCCACTGTGGGACGTGGGGCTGTGCAACCGTAGGGAGTTGAATAAAAGCAATTGTAGAATGTAATACGGTGTGCAAAGGGCTACTGAAAACACTTCACGGCACGTTCATCTGATTTCGAATACCCTGATTCCGCTCAGCCCACCGGAAAAAGTATGGGAACGGTACCCACTATGCGGTGTGAGGCTGTGCAACCATAGGGAGATTGATAAAAACAATTGCACAGTGTAATAGGGTGTGCAAAGGGCTACTCAAGACATGTCATGGCATGTCAATCTGATTCCAAATGACCTTGGGTGCAAACACCGACCCTGGAGCATGAAACTAGGAAACCACAGGGATATGAATGAAAGCGAACCCACAGTGAAGTAGGGCTTGATAAGGTCTACTACAAAAAATTTCCGGCACGTCGATCTAGTTCCGATTGGCCTTGATTTCGCCCGCCACACCGCAACACCATGGGGCACACACCGACCCCGGAGCATGAAGCAAACAAGCTATATGGAAATGTATGAGAGAAAATCCATTGCAAGATAGGCCTTGATAAGGGCTACTAGAGAAAGTTTACGGCACGTTGATCTGGTTCCGATTGACCCTGATTCAACCTGCCACACCACGAACACCGTAAGTGTGCACACCGACCCCGAAGCATGAAGCTAAGAAGCCATAGGGAAATGAATGAAAGCAAATCCACAATTTGATAGGGTTTGACAAGGGCTACCGGAGAAAATTTACGGCACGCCGATCTGGTTCTAATTGACCCTGAATCTGCCCGCCGCACCAGGAACACCGTGGGTGCACACACTGACCCCGGAGCATGAAGCTAACAAGCCATAGAAAAATGAATGAAAGCGAATCCACAATGAAGTAGGGCTTGAAAAGGGCTAGTGAAGATAGTGTACACCACTTTGATCAGGTTCCGATTGACCCTGATTCCGCCCGCCGCACCAGGAACACCGTGGGTGCGTACACCGACCCCGGAGCATGAAGCTAAAAACCACGGGATATGAATGAAAAGAAATCCACAATGAGGTAGAGCTTGACAAGGGCTACTTGAGAAAATTCACGGCACGTCGCTCTGGTTCCGATTTTCCCTAATTCGGCCCACCACACCAGGAACACAGTTGGTGCGCACACCGACCCCGGAGCATGAAGCTAAGAAGTCATAGGGAAATGAATGAAAGCGAATCCAAAGTAAGGTAGCGCTCGATAGGGGCTACCAAAGAAAGTTTATGGCACATCGATCTGGTTCCAATCGACCCAGATTCTTCCCACCACACCAGGAACACCGTGGGTGCGTACATCAACCCCAGAGCATAAAGCTAAGTCACCACAGTGATATGAATGAAAACAAACCGAAAGTGAGGTAGGGCTTGACAAGGATTACTGGAGTAAATTTACAACACGTTGATCTGGTTCCGATTGACTCTGATTCTGCCCGCCGCACTAGGTACACCGTGGGTGCGCACACCGACCCCGGAGCATGAAGCTAAGAAGCCATAGGGAAATGAATGAAAGAGAATCCACAATGTGGTAGGGCTTTACAAGCGCTACCATAGAAAATGTACGGCACAAAGATCTTGTTCTGATTGACCCTGATTTCGTCCGCCGCACCAGGAACATCGTGGGTGCGCACACCGACCTTGGAGCTTGAAGCTAACAGGACATAGGAAAATGAATGAAAACAAACCCACGGTGAGGTAGGGCTTGGCAAGGGCTACCGGAGGAGATTTAGGGCACGTCGATCTGGTTCCGATTGACCCTGATTCCGCACCAAGAACACCATGGGTGCACACACCGGACCGAAGGCATGCAGCTAACAAGCCATAGGAAAATGAATGAAAGCAAACCCAGATTGTGGTAGGGCTTGACAAGGGCTACCGGAGAAAGTTTACGGCACGTTGATTCTATTCCGATTGACCCTGATTCCACCCGCCGCACCAGGAACACCGTGGATGTGCACACCGACCTCGGAGAATGAAGCTAAGAACCCATAGAGAAATAAATGAAAGCGAATCCACTGTGTGGTACGGCTTGACAAGGGCTAGCAGAGAAATTTTACGACACGCCGATTTGGTTCCCATTGGCCCTCATTCCGCCTGTCGCACCGAGAACACCGTGGGTGCGCACGTCGACCCAGGAACATGAAGCTAACAAGCCATAGGAAAATGAATGAAAGCGAACCCATAGTGAGGTAGGGCTTGACAAGGGCTACGGAAGAAAATTTGCGGCACGTCAATCTGGTTGCGATTGACCCTGATTCCGCCCGCCGCACCAGGAACATCGTGGGTGCACACACGGACCCCGGAACATGAAGTTAAGAAAACATAGGGATATGAACGAATGCAAACCCGTAGTGAGGTAGGGCTTGACAAGGGCTACTAGAGAAAATTCACGGCACGTCGATCTGGTTTTGATTCACCCTCATTCTACCCGCCGCACCATGAATACCGTGAGTACGCACACTGGTCCCAAGCCATGAAGCTAAGAAGCTATAGGGAAATGAATGAAAGCGAATCCACAGTATGGTAGGGCTTGACAAGGGCTACCGGCAAAAGATTACGGCACGTCGATCTGGTTTCGATTGACCCTGATTTCGCCTCCCGTACCAGGAGCAACGTGGGTACGTACACAGACCCCACAGCATGAAGCTAACAAGCCATAGGAAAATGAATGAAAGCGAACCCACATTGAGCTAGGGCTTGAAAAGGGCTACTGGAGAAAGTTTACGACACGTCCATCTTGTCCCGATGGACCTTAGTTCCGCCAACCGCACCAAGAACACCGTGGGTGCGCACACCAACCCCGGACCATGAAGCTAACACGCCATGAGAAAATAAACAAAAGCAAACCCACAATGCAGTAGGGCTTGACAAGGGCTAATGGAAAAAATTTGCTGTACGTAGATCTGATTCCGATTGACCCTGATTTTGCCCGCCGCACCAGGAATACCTTGGGTACGCACACCGACCCAAGAGCATGAAGCTAACAAGCCATAGGAAAATGAATGAAAGTAAATCCACAGTGTGGTAGGGCTTGACAAGAACTACATGGGAAGATTCACGGCATGTTGATCTCGTTCCAATTGACCCTGATTCCGCCCGCCGCACCGGAGACACTATGGACGTGCATACGCACTCTAGAGCATGGAGTTAGGAAGCCACAGGGAAATAGATCCCTGTAACCATAGGGAATTGAATGAAAACAAATTGACAGTATAAAAGGGTGGAAAACGGGCTACTTGAAACACTTTACGGCATGCCAATAAGTTTCCAATGAACCCTAATTCCGTTGACTCTACCGGGCAAACAGTGAGGTTGGTCCCAACATAATATAGAGCATGGAGCTAAGCAACCATTGGAAATAGTGGGAACTTCCTTCAAGTACAAGCATTGTTCTTTACAATCTTAGTATGTTCCCCATGGATTTCTACCTTTGCTAGGAACCATCCTTTTCATAATGCAGTTGTTTTCCTTTCTGCTTGTCTGCAACCAAGTGGAGAAAAAACATTGGCTGAAGTCAGACATATCCCGCGTTGTTGAATGGAAGTTGATGTGACGGTACTTATCTGGCTCGGTAGTCATGAACGGCGAAACTATTTTCGTAGTCGTAGTTTTGCAGGACTTACTGTTACTTCTCTTGTACACTGGTGAACACAACGGGAGCTGCACAAGTGTCACTGCGATGGAGGTAGGACCCAATACAGCTTTGACACCTTCGTGCAGGACCTCGTTCGTTCCCTCGTGCATGTGCCAAGACCGTGTCGGTCCTGCCAAACATTGTAAAAGACATTGCAGGACCCTATCGTAGATGACGACGTAGCGATACGTCGTCCAACAGGTTGGGAAGGGTCCCACAACTTCAATGACCCTTTCGTGGAAGCAAAGAATGTACCATAGGTCCTATCAAATATTCTCCGAGCACTGTTGATGGGACCTGTGTCATTGTTAGAACGTTAGCACGAGGATGTAGGTGTCGTAGTTCGATTCGTGGTTTGTGCACGACCTGTCCCATTCTCTTTTGGATGTTGCAAGACCAGGTTGCAGACGACGTAGCGACACGTCATCCAACAAACCTTAAAGGAACCGTGTTGGGTGATTCATGTAATTTGTTTCTACATAGTGTCCACCGTGGTGTGACCTACTTGAGGGACATGCGGCACGTGGCTCTTGGCGCCACAAAAGGTAAACATTCGTGACGCAACCTTTTCGGCACCGCCAGCCTAGCGTAGGTCCTCGTTTCGTTCCGCGGCCACTATTAGTTAGAACGTTGTCTGTTTTAATCCAGTTTCTCTCCAGCGACAATGTCTCGCTTCCGCGGAAGGTCCTTCCCACCTCGATCGGTAGGCATCTCTCCTGTCATCCTGCCAGCCTTTGGATGCGACATCGCTCTCGTTCTTTTCTCCCGTGACACAAGGTGCGAAGCTTGTCCTGGCGGGGTCCGTGTCCTTAGGTTCGACGAGAATCATTAGGAAGATGACGCAGCAGATGAGAACACCTGAAGATGGCAACCTTCCTTCCACGCCTTGTGTTCATGGCGTGAGAGTGTTCTTACTTTTTCCAATTGGAAACTCCCTGAATCGCTTTTGTCCGTCTCGGTTTGGCCTATGGAGATTGCGTACACTCCTAGAGGCCGGCCTTGCTTCCACTCTGTTTCTTCATGGCGTGACTCTTTTCCATTTCATTCAATTTCTACCTCTTCTCGAATTTCGGATACGTTCATTTGTTACGCATATTGGCGTGAGGCGTTTTTCCAAGACACTGTTTTCTGCTTCTACTCATTGTGGCAGATGGCAAGCACTGTTTTCTTCGAACGACCCCTTTCCGCTGGTTTCCTGGTATCCTTCCCACCAAGGCGAGAACGCTCAGAGGAGCTTTCAGCCATTTTGGGAGTGCAATTCAATCGCTCCCCACCAACTCGTCAGCAAAGATCACTGGTGAGATGGCCCACCGACATGGCTATCATTGGTGCAAACTACTTATCTTTGAATCAGCGTTGTCACATGTGCGATGAGATAGACAGGGATTGTGATTTCAAAGAAGTGGTTAGCCTATATACTTCACATTGCGAGCTGTTCCCACCGAAATCTTTTATCAAACGCCGGTGCACAAGATCCAAGGCTGAAAGAAGCCGTCTGGTCAAAATCGGTGGAATCTGGGTGTGCACTGACAAGGACTGTAAAGGTTGCCACTCAACCGCACGGAGAAAGAGAGATGGAGAACAAGATTACCAGCATATCGCAAGTCACATGCGGTTCTACTGTCGCAGGTCGTTAACGTTTGCACATTCGTTTGTTGTCATGTGTGTTAATTCAGTGATAGACTAAAACAGTTTTTTACTACGTGTAGATGTGTGACGTTGAAGCTGAATATTACAGACTCCAAAAGCTTGTTTTTTCTTGATGAAAGAAACGACACGTGGATGCAAAATCCGGCATTGGAACTTTGTTCGCGCTACAAACCTAATGTCGGTGAACTTCTCAAAGAGCCGTGCTATCCCCAGTGTCCGCCATAACGAGTGTGGCCCCGTGAGCCAACTATGGTGGATCATTTTGCACATGTGGTGAACGAGATACACGCAAGTCCACTATTGCGTGATGCATAATTTTTTCAGAAACAAATATTACCTGACATGCCTCAAATCCCTGTGTTGGTCGTCGGCCGGATGATGAAGAAGTTGCCGTGTCTGCCTCCGCTAACAGCAACAAAGGCAACGAACGCTCTGAAGGAGAGTCCTCCAGGAGTGAGCGTCCTTTCAACCTCAACGACCATGCTTCGTCCTTTTCTGTGAGTGGGTTTTAGCTTGTGTTTAACTCCCCGTCTGTCCCTTACTTGCCCCCGAGAAAAGAAAGTGATTAGAATAAATGACAAATGTTGGTGCAAGAAAACGGACCTCAGCCACGTATGTGGCGAAGTATGTCGCTTTATGTTTTCAAGAAGAGTCATTTCAGGAAAACCCAGAAGGTGGTGAAACCCAAAACTACAACAGTGAAGAACGAAGATCCTTATGACGTTTTTTAAGCTGATTTGAATCTTGAGCAGATGGCTCAATTTGTCGTGAAACTGAGTGAGTCAGCCGCTCTTCTGCCTGACTTTGATCATGATCGACAGAAGATACTTGTTCCATGCTTGCCTGTCCCAAAACCACCCGTGCTATACGGAGTTCCCGTGCATGTGTGGTTATCTTCGGGCGGAGGAGTTCATTGCACTTGCTTTCGTGGAAGTCGCGGTGGTCCTTGTGTACACAAGAAGTGGGCATAAGTGCACCTGGAAAGACCTCTGACAGAGGCCAGTTGGAGAGACAATCCTGTTGTTCCCGTGTGTATCTCCCAAAATGACAATCCCCGCTATTCAACCTTGGATGACCGAGCCTCACGAGACGATGAGAGAGTTCTAGGTTGGGCATTGGTGGAGGGTGAATGTTTGGTGCATTTCGCTGCTCTTGCGATAAAGGCGCGGGAAAGTGTGAAAGGCACCTGCGGATTTTGCAGGCACTGTCCCATGATTGTGCTGAATGGTGCCTCCCTAGTGCAGATGCTAGCTTGCAGCGGGAAGTTGATGGAAGGGATGTAATCAAGGTTCCTGTTTGTGCAAGTTGCCGTTCCGGAAGTCCATGCGCTGTGGAGGATCATAACTCCAAGGAGTGGAGTTTATGCCAATGGCCGCGCGTCCGATCATTACAGAAGGTCGATGTACTTAGTGGATTGCATCAAAGCCAGCTCGGGAATGTGTTTCATACCTCTTGACTAGCTGCTATGGCTTGGGGATACGAGTTTCGTCTCTCAGTACCGTCACCAAAAAGCTACTCGTGCCCTTGCGGCCATTCTTGGAAGCAAGTGAGTACAGGTGCTGTTGTAATCGTCGTTTGTGTTTCTCGGATTTTGTTGACCTAATGAAGTTCTGTTCCATTCAGTGCAAAAAACCAAGGATATCAAGCTCTATGACACGTTTCGGGAGGCTAACATTGTAAGAAAATAAAATTCCGCGCTTCCTTGGATGTAAAGCTTCACTAAATCTATTCGTAAAAAGTAACCGCTAACTGATCTCATTTTGCAGACCAAGGTCGACTACTTCAGAAATGAAAATTGTTCATGCACTGTGTTCCCGGACGTGCGTGAAGATGGCATTTTTATCTATTCATTTGCTTCCGCGTTCATTCACTCGGCTCTAATCTGGGTCATATCGTTTGCTTGCAATGGTTCAACTGTCACGGCGATCCATGGTGCCATGGCATTTTTTCAGAGGACAACAAAAAACATTCAGTTCCCATGTAGAACAACTCTGTCCAAAGCCATGCGGATATTTATCTGTGTGATCGATGTTGAAGGTCTAGGAACATGTTGTAATGTGTGTGGAGAAGTTTCGGACATGCTTGTTTGTGATGAAACAGTGCTGATCAATCGTCACGGTGAAAGTGTCCAGAAGCCATTTTACACAACCCCAATATCTGGGCAGGCTGTGAGAGGAAAGCCGATTCCTAAGAGGTTGGTGAAAGACCAGCAGATGAGGCTATGACTGAGACGTATTGGACATCGCCGACGGCAGGAAGATGTGATGCTTGATGTCCATCTCAATCTTTTGCTGCAAGGCTTGCGAACATGCGGAGCTACATATGTTGCAACTATTGTGGAGGACGTGAAAGTGGCAAAGAGCGACCCCAATGTTGAAAATGGTACAACTGCAAGCGTGGTATCCATGAATTTTCCCTCTTTCATTATCGGTAAACTCCTTAGAAGTCCTGTTTGGTGAGTGTAGTTTTACACAACAAGACCGCCGTATGACGACTTTTTATACTCCCTTGGAGGGTGGGGAACTGAGCTGTGCTTACTCCACCGTGAAGCCATTGATGATTTACACACCTTCATCATGTTGACGTCCTTGATGACATTATCTTGCTGGCAACGCATTGTGGACCACATGCCAATTGTGGCCAAGGTGGTCGACAGCCACATAGCGCCGGTTCTGCTGGTGTATGGTGCTGACATGGACGCTGCAAACTGGGAGATTGCCCAGTGCATGGTCCCGGCCGCGACATTGAACGTGTTGTCACTTTTGGTGAAGCGATGTATTTAGTTCATCATGAGTGTAATTTGGACCAGTTTTTTGAGAAACTGCATGTAAAACTAATTATTCTCTCGTACACTGAATCAGTTCTGAACGTGCAGGATTGCAAAGAGCCAGTCTTGTGTGGGCCAACCCAGCCAGTCCGCACTGCACGTTATCCATGTTGGGACCTGAAGGCTTTGAGACCATGGTTCAGAAACCTTGAACGCGAAGACGGCAAAAGCATCCATGTTCGCCATGATGCAAAATGTGCGTCTGAAGTTCCTTACAAGCTGTCACAAAACGCTGTTGCAGGGATACTCACAATTATTTGCCCGCATCTCATTTTCTACGGTTTCCATGTGATGACCGGTGGCGAGTCTTTGAATGACATTTTCATGACGTTGTTGACAAGGTTTGCGAAAGGGGGTCGTCCGAAGTACCTGTTCTACGACAATGCGTGAAAACTATTTGCATGTGCTCTTGGAAGGCAGCCATCATTGGTTTCCTTAACCCGCTTTCTCCGTGACTTGTTCCACTTTGCACAGAGATTCTGCAAAGTATACATGTTGCACAGAGATTCTGCAAAGAATACATGTTCTCCTACATTCAGCCCAGACTTTTACACTCGCCTTGCAGGTACTTGCTTAAACTGCTATGTTTTCTGTGTTGGTTTTGTTTTCTTAAATTGTGTATTCCAAAACTTGTTCTTGTTTCCTAAAATTTGTACTTGTTACATTTGCAGGAGTGAATACCTCACCAAATGAACAAGTGAACAGGTTCATTCAACAATTTTCACTGCACAGCTCCACCTACTCCATTCCCAATTTCATGGAAATGAGCCACCTCGTCTTCGCTTGCTGGAACTTGCAAAAGAACAAGAACAGGATCTACGGCTATGTCTCAGACACTGATGTTGATAAGATGGCTCAGAACTTCTCAGCACAAACGTGTATCGAGTTGTCCGATGATGAAGTTGAGGCTAAAGAAGATGAAGATGAAGCTGAAACTAGAGGGGAAGATGACCCGAATGCGGAGGATTAAGAGGTTGCGGTGGATGAAAGGGATGTGGATGATGGCGGCATGTATTGTGGTGATGGTGTTTGGCAAGATGGTGGTGCTTGGAGAGATACAAAGGTATCTGAGCATAAGAGGCAGACCATGGATGATATTGACATCTTTGAAATGTTGTGATGGTTGTACGGTCCTGAAATTCAAATTGGACTTCAGATATTTTTCTTCCAATATTCTATGCTTCGTCTTCAAGTGCAACATCCATCAAATCCACTGCTTTTTCATTGTATTTTTGCTAGACATCTTGATGATTGAAATAGAGTAGATGAAGTAAATTGTAACATGCTCATGTTCACTGACATCTTACCTAAAGCAGGTGGGAAAATAATGTAGGAATTTGAATATTTTATATACACGTTGCATGAAGTTGTCAACATAAGGAACCAGAACAGTATTGCCAACTATTAGCACTGTTGGCAAGTTGTTACTTAAATTTGTATTACTCATTTTTCATGTCACTTTTAGTGAAATCTACTTGACTGTTCAAGCACATCGAGGAACATTTCAACTTATTCACAATTGTCTCACAAATTTTAACTGGATAAGGCAATACAGATATTGTCAAAGAAGATTGGCAAAGTATCAGCAACTATTAGCACTATTGGTAGTATATACTATTGGCCGTTTAAACTTGAAATTTGAGTTACTTCATTTGTGTCACTTAGTTATCTATTGTACGAACACTGATTACCTTGACAGAATAACATAGTGGCAGATTTAGTCTCTTGCTTTTCTGTTGAAGCACCATTAGTTGCACAATGAGGAACATTTCTATGTGGACTCATTTACAATTGTCTTCATTGTCTTCTCAAATCTATTTGCATTGTAAAAACAGTTGCAGAAATGGAACTTTCGGCAATAGGGTTGAAAAGGTGAAGATGGCAGAGAAGATATGTATGAAAACATTGTGTTCATCTTCGGACAATCTATATCTAACCATCCCACCTTATCGTATCACCTCCCATCGGCTCTTTTCCCATACTAGAATGTATTGCCCTCATGTACGAAGGCAATACATTTATCTGTATCACCAACTAGAAGATGTACACTCAGAAGTTTGTTATTGGACTTTGCTTTTTTAGTCCACTGTTGCATCATTTTCCTTTGGTTACAGGTCTGCACAGGGGGAATATTATCATTGTCGATACTCTGCGGAGGTTGGCTCTCTTTCTTCTTCTTCTGAGCTGCAGAAGAACAAAAGATAAAGATTAGTTACATCACTAACCACTGTTATTACTCACGTGAAACGCTTCGCTTCTTGTTAGCTCGAGTTCCACCCTCATTCTGTGATACACTCTCATCTTCCACTTCAGTCAAGGAAACTCCCTTCTCAAAAGAATCAGCAGCCCCCAATAGTGCCTCCGAAAAGTTCTGTTCAAACGAACATTTGTATCACATACTTTTCAACATCAACGAATGCAGAAGACAAACGAGCAGAAGCTACATTTTACCTTAGTTGTATTCCTCTGAGCCTTGTACACCTTGATCCATTTCTCAAGCTGCACATCGTCTGCACAACATTTGGTAGTAAGGATGATAAAATTAGTTAAGTCAAAAACAAGATAACTTTAGCAAGAACGAACTGGACAGGGAAAACACGTACTTCTTGCTGCAAGTTTCTTCCCATGCCCAGCAAGCTTCCTCATGTTCCTGATCATGGCTTTGCCATGATTATACCAGTTGTCAAAGGCTTCCTCAAAGTCTTCACTGTAAACTTGAAGTTGTTCTGCCATCTCTAAGACAACAGATGCGTGCTCAGATGAACTGTTAGCACCTTGCTTGACGTCGGGCGCTTCAGTAAGGTTGGGCAAGTTTTCACAACTTGCTGATGGGCACAGTGCAAATCCTCCACTCCGAAGGCCAAGTCGTCAAGGTCGTTGAAACCCGTCTCCTAATAATCAATAAACTGATGCAAGGCCTGGAAAGAAGAAAAGGATGAATTCAAATTATGCGATAAAACAGTGGGAAAACCAAACATGGCAACGCACTTACTTCATTCACTTCATCATCACCAGCAAAAGGCAGATTTGTAGATTTTCCAGGATTAACACGTACACCGGCTAGGTTCACCTGCATCAGAAACAAGGTTTCTTTTATGTTCAGCAGTTGACGAAAGCAGGGGCCCAAGGTATGGTTACGCACCTCTCGTGCTTGCTGAGGGCAGTTTCCAGATACTCCGAGTGCAGCCTCCCCTGTTCTAGGGGTTGGCGTTCTTGCTGGATTACTGTCCGGTGCATTGCGACTTACTGATGCACCATCCCCCTCATTCGTCCACGCTGCAAGACTAGGACATCCTGTAGCATTTACACCCACCAAAGGCAGAGCAGGTGCCGTGGCATCGGAGGCTGCCAGGAGGCCACTCTGAGCCGGCACACCGGCAGCTGGAATACTTCCAGTAACAGCAGTCCGTGCCTTGCCACCACCGGTTGCACCACCGGCTGCCAGAAAACTAGAGGCTGCCGCTAGACCAGAGGCTTCCTCTGAACCACAGGTTGCCGTAGGACCACTCGGTGGTGCGCAAGCACCACCCGGTTCAGCAGAACCACAACGGGTGGCGGTCAAATTGGGTTCAAAGGCAGCAGATGGTTGGGCCAGACAACTTGGTGCCGCAGAACACGAACCAGTGGCACCACTGATTGCACAAGTGCCAACAGCCAAAGTGCTTGCGTCCGATGCAGCAGCAAAGTAAGTAGTAGTGGTATTTGCAACTGCAGCAGCATCAGCAACCGCGGCAGCAGCGACGGCGGCAGCGGCGCAGTTGTCAGCAACGCTAGAACCAGTCGCGTGAGCAAACCCAGCATACGGACCTATTGTTGAAGTGCTCGAGGCTCCAACAGGGGCGCGAAGTAGAACACCAGTAACACCCGTAATGCCCTCAGCACCAGCACCTACGCCAGCACCTGCGCCGGCACCTCTGATAGCGCCTGTGCCAACGCCAGTGCCAGTGCAAGCGCCAGCAGTAGCGCCATCGGCACCGCCAGCGCCAGCGCTAGCGCCAGCGCCAGCTGCAGCACCGGCCCCAGTGCCCGCAGCAACATTCTTCCCAGCGCCAACAGAAATATCGGACTGAAAAAACGTCCGTCACTATTCAGCTTTTGTGCGAGATGGAAATTCTGAGAGGACTGTCCTCGTTATCTATGTGTTTACCTAGAGATCTTCTGGATTTTCACCCTCACCAGTTCCATCAAGTTTTGCGTGCACAAGAATTTCTAGCTCAGTGATTGATCTTTTTCTAGCATGCTTGAGCTGAGACAGTGGCTTATATCTTACCGGTTGGTACCACCTGTGAGCTTTGCCCGCGCACTTTGTGCGTTGGTAGGACCGGAACAGAGGGCGCGGATTCCTTAACTTCTTTGACTGGAAAGCGTCGCTGATGTGAAAGTAAATGATATGAGGTTCACCTTCCCTGGACGGGTTCAAGGTGACTCACGACTGCTGGAAAACCAGTTTAAGGTCAAGTGTGAGGGCAACAAGATGTTTGTGGTTCTTTCTTGCTTGCAAGAGAGCCTGCGCTTCACGTGTTTTTCCAACGAACCACCATGTTGCCGGACTCGTCATTCGCAAACAAGCCAGTCTTGTCACAATGAATGAGGTGTCCAAGGTGTTCAATAATTCCATCAGCTTCTCGACACTCTGCGAGTGAGCGTGTCTGATGCCAAAGTAGAACCCATTGTACTCAGCTTTCTGTTGTTTCATTGGAACCGCACATTTGAGCAAGTCTGCAAAGCAGTAGGAATTGTTATGTTCAGCTGAAATTCCCCTTTCAGCGACAATAGCATCCAAGGTCTTACTTACCGGTTTGCGGGTCGAAGAAGGGTTCCAGCTGCTTCTGTTGGACGGTCTCGGGGTTTGGGCGCCTCCGCAGGAAAGCGGACCCTCAGCCACGAACGCTGGGCGAGCGGCGACTACCAAGATTCATCGATTCTACTGGAGAGTAGTCTGGGTCATTGGGCGAATCGTTCAGCGATGCAGTAGGCTCCTCAACAGGACGGGAGATGGAGATTTCCTCCGTTAAGACGTGAGAGAAGCCTGGAAGAAACGGGTTCGTAACAGGAGGAGACAAATCCTCCACCACACGCACGTCATTGTCGTTGGTCACTTTGCTCATGATGCTACGTTCATCGGCGCTGTCATCGTCGGAAACAAGACTGATGAAAGTCACACGAGGCATCATGCGCGCACACTCATGGTCCTTACAGTAAGATTAGGAGGTCCGAAGGGACCAGTATTGTCAAAGTGTGGAAACCGAACAATATTGAACGAGCGACGAATTAAACATAGTATGAAGGACCGAGTTCGGTCTACGCCGACGCAGCGCAAATGCAATAGTACCCATGAAATCCGGGAGGACCTACATCGTCGGTGATTTGTATGCGACAATGGTCCTATGACGTCATCAATCCATGATGTTGTACGATGTCCACCAGGCCTCTTCACGCGACGCAAAAGACTTAGGACCTATAGTATCGCTACAGGTCCTACAGCGTCAACACCGCACATGCGGGCATCTTGACGCGACGCGGTCATCATGGGACCTCTTACAAGATGCAATTCCTACACCGTTAGCATGCATGCACCTACAACGGCGTCTGTCACCCAAAAACTTGTGTGGTTACTGCCGTCTGTCATGGCGGTGCGTCAATGGCATTGGTCATGTCTGGTATTTACAGGTCCTGCACCGTCTCTATTGTCATCATTGTAGAATGACCCTCTTTTTTTAACATAGTTTGCTGCAAATTTCAAATCGGTTTGAAACGTTAACTATTGATATGACATGATTTCTCACCGTTTGAATTGCAATCGTCCGAAACAGGTCCTTCGGCATCGGCAAGGATCTTGCGACATCTACATGTCCCACGTCGTTAGCGTGCATGCACTACGACGTTGTGTGTGGCGGTGCGTGAACGTCAACCGACCTGTCCGGTTTGTGCAGGTCATAGTATGTTATCAACGCCATTCCTCACTAACCTCTTCTTTGCACAACGTTTGCGCCAATTTCAATCTGGTTTGTTTTGCAAACCATTAACACTCAACAGTTTCTCATTTCGTTTGAGATGCAATGGTTTGCCGTCTGACCATACTTTCAACCTTGTGCAACGACCACATGCCCTCGTGATGAAGCCTTGAAGTTATAGGACCGTTGCCATCCAGAAAGGTCCCACGGTGTTGGCATTAGTCTTGCAACGTTTGCATGTCCTGCGACGTTTCAGAATCTGCTCGATGTTCGGCGGTGGTCCTGACGCGTCTTGGTCGTCATAGGACCTTTGGCGGTGTACTGGTCCCACGCCGTTTGCGTGCATCCATCTACGGCAGCGTGTGTGGCGGTGCATCAACGTCAAACAAACTATCTGGTTTGTACAGGTCCTACAACGTTATGAACGCCCTTCCTCACCAAACCTCTTCTTTGAACACCGTTTGCAGCGAATTTCAGTTTGGTTTCTTTTGCAAACCATAGACACTTGACATGTTTCTCATTTCGTTTGACATGCAATCGGTTGGAATAGGTCGTTTACCATCCGACCCTACTTGTGCAACAACCATGCCCTTATGACGCAGCGTTGACAGTATAGGACCTGCAAAATCGATACAAGTCCGACGATGTCGGCAAAGGTTTCACAACGTCTCCATGTCCTACGACGTTGCAAAACCTGCTCGATGTTGGGTGGACGTCCTGACGCGACTTGGTTGGCATAGGACCTAGGGTCTATGGTTTCTTTTTTGAAATGCATTCGGTCGACACAGGTCCTTTTCCGTCCAACAATAACCTCAATGGACTTGTGATTGCTACGAAATTTGTCTGAGGGTCAGACGTCGTGGGACCTGGGCGCGTTAGCTAGAAATGTGACTTTGCTTTGATCGATCTATGATGGCAATACTGATCGCGAACCAAAAGTTGTCGCTTGGTTTGGAGAACTGAACACATGTATGTTATGCAGACGGGAGAGTCCGACGTTGTCTTCGAGGATGTAGGAATAGCATGGAATAGCCCAAAATTCCTAAAGCGTCGTCTCTACATTACGCTGAATGACTGAAAACTTTATGACTTGCCACTTGATTCACTGGACCTGTAACGCCTGCACAGGTCCTACAACGTTGGCAATGCGTCGTGCAGGTCCTCCTTAGTTTGACGTGAATCGGCAATTTCTTATTGCGACCATGCGCGTACGTTATAGGACCAGAGGAAAACGTGTCGTACAACGACAGCAATGATCGCTTAGTCCTACGACCTCATCCTTTGGTGAATAGGGGGAGTGAGTGTGACCTTTGTCATTTACTCGTCATAACGTAATTGGAACAATGGCCTTGCAAGGTGTACATCGCCATCGCTCACCGATAACCTCTTTTCTAAGCACCGTTTGTTGTGGATGTGATCTCGGTTTCAGTGGCAAACCATGTCATTTTTCCTTTTCACAGGGTGGGACCTGTGTTGGTTGCAATGATCTTCCGGTTTCAGACGTTGTGTGACCTCGGCGTGTTTGCTAGAATGTGCAATGGCTTTCACCGATGTCTGAGGTCAATACTGATCACAAACCAATAGGTATTAAGTGGTTTTGAAAACAAAAACACCCGCATTAAAATGCAGACGGCAGAGTCCTACAACGTCTTTGTCATCGCAGTGGGTGTAGTGATTCTTCCACAGGTCCTACTACGTCCTCTTTTCTTAGCGTTGGTTACGCAGTGATACGAAAAATACCTCCAACAAATATAAGAATTTGCACATGTCCTACAACATCAACAATGGGTAGTAAAAGGTCCTACGACATGGGTACTGGTGAATCAGTGGTAACTTCGTGTGACCCAAGGCACCTTCTTTGATGTCTCGTGTTTTTGATACCTTGGAGAAGGTCCTGTAAAGTCCCAATCCCCATCATTCACCGATGGCTATTTCTTTTAGCACTATTTGCAGCGCATATCCTACTGGTTTGATATGCAAACCGGTAGTGCTTATGTTTCGGCGCAGCAACAATGTTCACAGGACCTTCGCGGTCCAGCTATTCCTCATAGGACCACTAATGGTTAATACATTTGGACGGGTGTTGGACGTTGTAGGACCTCAACCGTCTTTGTCAACGATGTGGGTATCACAGGTCCTACTACTTCAGCATCCGTTTTCACAAGTGTTGACTCTTGCCCTCGGTTCAATAGCTGTTGGCCATTTTTGGCTACGGGTTGACGAGTCGAACTAGTATCGACGGTGAGAGTGGTTGAAGCAGGTTTAATTTGAGCGCGGAGGTCCTACAAAATTGTGCTTTTCTCCTGATGAAAATGATTTATTGCAAGATGTTGTCCGCTTACGTTCTTTGGATCAACACCTGGATTCATGTCGTAAGTTCGCTCAACCATGGTTGTTGGCAGTCATATTTTTACTGCAAGATGTTCCGTAAACTTTAGTGACGACGAAGTAGGACCATGTCGTTTGTAGATTTCAACAATTTTAAGTTTTCACGGTAGTGTCCAAACTCCAACTACTGTATCTTGTCCGTGGGATGCACGAATGTTTTCCAGATCGTGATCCCGATCGCAATCTGTGTCAATCAACATAACAGTTTGCTCCATGCCAAACGAGGGGGTTGTCTTTCCGTCCGGTATTGAGGTCCCCGACTATTTTCCTTGCTCGTGTTTCCCTTGGGTGGACTTGTAAGTCGCCCCCATTCTCGCTCGACCATGTCTAAGACGCCCCCATCGTGAGAAAACCGGCTAGGTCGCCCCCTTTCTAGAAACTTATGACCAGGTCTCCCCCACTTGTGGTGCTCCGGGGAATCATGGCTAGCACGCCCAGTACGGATGAAATATTATTGACGTCTTGCCCCCACTTCTGGCTACGTCGCCCCCAAAAATAGGGGTGACGTAGCCATTATTCTCAAAATGGGGGCAAGTTGGAAATTATCTTTGAAAAATGGGGGCGACCTAACCAGACGTTTTTTACATGGGGGCAACCTAGCCATTCTTCTCAGAATGGGGGCGTCTCATACATGGTTGGCCAAAATGGGGGCAATCGGGGAATTAGCCGACACCCATTTCCCTCTTTAGAATGTGCCATACACAGATAAAATAGAAAATCAACCATATAGCCTGAAAAAACTGTCATGATCTCAATGTCAACGCAGCATGTGTTTGGAGTCGGGTGTAGCGTAAAAGCCATATTCAAGGTTTCAAATGGCCTTTCGTTGCATTTTTCAGGTTTGGGGTTCGGGACCGATATGTCTAGGAGTCAAGGACTGGAAGATAATCTCTGTCTGTGGTCTAATTCGACTCAAGCCAGCAGTAAGGCCATAGGTGTTGTATCCCTCACGAGCCCCTACAACTTGCAAGTGGGCATTTTTGTCTTTAAATTCATGGCCCATCGCGCGGCAAATTCAAGACTTTTTCTAAGCTTGAGGGTATTCTTCCCAACTGCCCCGACCTACTGTTACGTACCAGACGTACACGAGTCCGTAATGTTTCTGAGTGGGCATTTCTGTTATTACACAAACGGCCCATTGCGTCACAAAGACCGCAATAGTCATCCTGAGTGTCGAGGCCAAACTAGCCAACTGCCCCACCCCCAGTGGATATTCCCAAACCTTCCGATAGGTTCGACCATACTCGCAAACCTACGAACAGAAGTATCACGACCTTTCGGTTGACTTCTCAACGCATCGAAATGAGTCTCGATGTATAAAGATGCATCTCACATCTTCATCGCCGATTCTCGAAGACCCCCAACTTCTCAATGGACCTTCTCGAACCCAACCACTTACGACGCGACCTTGCACGCATCGCTCCACAATCGACCCAACGACCCCGACTATGCTTCATTCTTACCTTGACACTTGTCAATACATGTTCGATCATTTCAACTCTTGTCATCGAAGTACACTTCCTGCTAATCATAAAGTGCTCAAGTGTCCCAAATCCTAAAATGTGTTTTGCCTGGCAACTTCTACCTGTTCACCATCTACGCTCCGTTTGGCGTAACACTTGGTACAAGAGTGCAGCGGTGCTGGAGAGGCATCCTACTACTTTACCCATCTGGAAGACTACCTCGCACAAGTCGTCAATGCATCTTGCACGTCAAGACTTCGCAGACTTTGTGACTATGACGTGAGATGAGCGAGCGCAATTGACGACCAACAGCGGGTCTTCAGTGACGACTTTGGCGATGGAGCAGAACGTGCCGATCCATGTAGACTTCAACTTCCAACTTGCCGTGGTCAAGGCGGAGTCGGAACATCGGTCCACGTCACTGTCCACGTCGACTCGTCGTGACCGCCTTGCAAAACCAAAAGGCCCGGACAAGGCCGGTTCGAGACCGACCGAGAGCACCAGCCATATCAGCCAGAATGTTGGCGACATTCCAACGATAAGCCTGGTCCACATGCTGCCAAAATGCACGGCTACACAATGTATCCGATGGGCAACAACGTGCTCTACACATGCTGATTGGTTGCTTTCTTCAAGCACCCAATTAGCATGCAGAACATCGACTCATCGGGCTCCAGCCAGGCATGGAATCCATGCCAGGCTGGGAAGGCGGATGTTTGCTACAGCAACCTGCGCATCGACCCCCCCTCCCCCCTGCTTTCTCTCTGGTGTAGTCCAGGTGCAGTGTTTTGACTCATTAAGCAAGCCCGTCCCCATATGTACAGTTTGGACATTCATTTTGCCCCACTCTTTCTGCACTGCCTTGGGGCAGTGCCACAGGCTCTGTTGCCAGCACAGCCTTTTCACCATGGCTGGCGGCACCAAGTCTCCAACGTGTGCACAGGCAGCCGCCAGCACCACAAGGCTCCCCGTGCTAACAGGCGACTTCCTCACCCGCGCTCTGAGCAAGTTCTTCCGTCCCGTACCTACGGCTAGTGGCTACCCTGGTTTCTACTGCGGTGGGTGCGGTGGCATTTTCTCCGGTGGTGCTGACCGCATCCGAGGCCACTTCGGGGCACCGATCCCAAACATCACCAAATGTAAGGTGGCACCTCCTGCTGCCCATGCCATCCTTGGCCTTCCCCCTCTTCCCCTGCCAAACGAATCATTCACCGGTGCTAATGAGAAGCTGTTTAAAGGTCAGGGAGCTACATGGGGCACCAATGCCAATCCTGTGAACTGGGTCGAGATGACCGAGCAGCGGAAGCGGGAGGAGATGCGGGCAGCAGCAGGCATTGCAAAGACAGCAGCAGAAGTGGATGCGAAGCAGAGCCAGGTTGCAAGCTCAGAGGGGACCTCTCGGACCCCGCTTGCCGCTCCAAAACTGCTCACTACCCCCCTGTCTGTTGCAAGTCTCAACTCCACGAAGCAGACACTCATGAGTGACCACCTTGCCAACGCGTACAACAGCCAGCGCCAGAAGACCATTGTCAAAGTCATGGCCAAAGCTGCTCTGCCGATATCCTTTTGTCGGGAGTGGGTTGTGCTGGAGCTTGTAGAGGATGCCAGGCACACGAACCTGAGCTTCAGGCTGCCGAGCAAGGACAGGGTCACCGAGGTCATCTTACCGCAGCTGGACAAGGAGCTAGAGGAGATGGAAGCGCCTCTCCGTGATGGCTGGGAGATTTTTGGCGTGAGTCTGGGCGTAGATGAATGGTCTAATATTCAGATTCTCCCCATCTATTCCGCCATGGCCACCAACGCTGAAGGGGTGGCCCACCTCTTCTCTCGCGATGCCAGTGGGTTAGTAAGAGATGCCAATCACATGGCCGCAGTCATTGACCTGGCCATAACGCATTTCGAGCCAGAAAAGGTGGTGCTCGCCTTCACCGACAATGCCTCAACGAAGAAGAAGGCCTACGAGGCCTTGAGGAGCAAGTATCCAAGAATCTTCTTTGGGCACAGTGTTGCTCACAGTCTGGATTTGGTGCTGAAAGATGTGGGAAAGACTGAGTGGGGCCAGTCAGTGATTAGCAAGACTGAGCGTGTTGTCACATTTTTCAGGAACAAGGATCTTCTGCACTCCTGGTTGAAGGTTGAGTTAGGAGGGAGGGTTCTGTTGCCAGCTGCTGCTACACGCTTTGCTTCTGTGCACAAGATGCTTGAGCGCCTGTTCAGCATGCGTGACTACCTGCAGAAGATGATTTCCAGTGCCGAGTGGAAGGAGATGGGGGCTGGGAAGGATGCAGGTTGGAAGGCAAAAAAGAAAGAGGCCCGTCAGATTGTGAAGATGGGAGTTTTCTGGGTTCAGGTCAAGGCCATAGTGAACCTAATATCCCCACTTTTCATTGCACTGCGCAAGGCTGACGCCGCAGGTGGCACGGCAAGAATCATGTACGAGACACTGCTGGACACGACCGACGAGATCAAGAAGCTCGCTGTGGCTCGTGGCCGAAGCCGTGCTCCGTGCAATCCTGCCTAGGTGAAATTTGCACTGGAGCGGCTCAGCAGCAGATGGACTAACCAGATTTCCTGCACTGTGTTTGCAGCCGCCCGACGCATCCACCCACAGCACTTTGGGCATAAATTCAACGGGGACGAGAAAATGGTCGAGGCGTGGAACACAGTGGTAAATGCTCTGGTGCCGGAAAAGGACCAAGAGCAGCTGAGCAGGAAGCTTGAAGGGGTTGAAAACGCGTGCGTGACCTGTGACATTGAGCCCAGTCGTGCACGGGACGTGGAGAAAGCCAAAGCAGCAGTGTAGTAGGGCATTGCAGGCAACATGCCTTCATTTAGGTGGCATGCACGATTCCTCACTAGTCTGCCCGTGCTTTGTGCATTTGCCATGCGCCTCCTTGCTCAGCCTTGCAGCTCCTCTGACAACGAGCGTGTATTCAGCAAGCATCAACTTGTGCAGACGGCGAGGAGGAACAGGCTGAAGGTGAAGACATTGGAACTGCTGGTGCGGATGAACGTCCGCCTGACGCGGTTGTATGGGCGGAAGAAGTCGAAGCAGCTTACGGCTGATCTGCGTAAGCTGGTGGAGGAAGAAGAAGTAGAGAGTGAAAGTGAAGACGATGGGGGAGTAGAGGCAAAGGCAGCTGATGATGACTCTGACATGGTGGAATGGGATCCACCGATCTCAGAGGCGGGCATTGATGGTGAAGACGAAGGCGGGGTAGGGGTTAAAGCCAACGCGGGGATGGGGGTGTTGTTCTTCTATGCCCCATGGCCACTGCTATGGGTTGACGGACAGGTTGGGCATGCACTGCTCCCTTGGAGTAAGTCCCCCAAACCTTGTTCGTGGTGCAAGTCCAAGCGAGACACCGGAAGTGTAGCGCAATGGATAGCATGTTGGACTTAGGGACAAAAGGTCCTACGATCGAGCCTTGATGTGCGCAGGAAGGTTTTTGACCTTCTAGCACAGGGGAAGTTTCTTAGACATTTCTCCATGCATGAGGAGAGTGCGTCACTTGGCGGTCAGTGGATGCGCCAATTGGCGGACTGGTGAGGTGGTGTGGAGTGACCACCCCAAAATTGTCACTACCCACACACCTTAGAAGCCAGGCCTAGGACTATATGTACCAGGCTCATTCCTCATTCAAATTACACAATCTGGCCTTAGATGCTCCTCACAGAGTTATCCAACTAAGGAACAGTATAAAGAAGACACTGGTTGGTCTAAGCCCCAGGAGTTAGTCTTTGACTAGCACCTCGCGCGAAAGTGACCAAGTGT
>SZWC01017459.1:0-18209 GCA_023375785.1 Penium margaritaceum | reverse complement strand
GGACAGGTTGGGCATGCACTGCTCCCTTGGAGTAAGTCCCCCAAACCTTGTTTGTGGTGCAAGTCCAAGCGAGACACCAGAAGTGTAGCGCAATGGATAGCATGTTGGAGTTGGGAACAAGAGGTCCTGCGATCGAGCATTGATGTGCGGGGAGGTTTTTGACCTTCCTGCACAGGGGAAGCTTCTTAGACATTTCTCTATGCATGAGGAGAATGCGCCACTTGGCGGTCATTGGATGCGCCAATTGGCGAACTGGTGAGGTGGTGTGGAGTGACCACCCCAAAAGTGTCACTACCCACACACCTTAGAAGCCAGGCCTAGGACTATATGTACCAGGCTCATTCCTCATTCAAATTACACAATCTGGCCTTAGATGCTCCTCACAGAGTTTTCCAACTAAGGAACAGTATAAAGAAGACACTGGTTGGTCTAAGCCCCAGGAGTTAGTCTTTGACTAGTACCTCGCGCAAAAGTGACCAAGTGTTAAGTGGACACAGTTGCTAGCAAGTGATTGCCTAGGAACTGCTCAGTGTGGAACCGTGATCCTGAGGGTGATATCTTCTCCTAGCTGAAATGCTAGGAGCGGACGGCAGGTGCTATTGTGTCGGCCCTGTTTTCTAGTCCGTTTGCCTCAGGCCGGTTGACAAGGGGCAGCAGTGGAAGATGATGAGGACTCCTTCGATGAGGAGTTGGAGGATGAGCAGGAGAGTGAGGGGGTGGAAGATGAAGAGGAAGTAGCTGGGGAGGATGAAGAAGATGCTCTAAAGACTACTGAAGAGAAAGTTTCTGGGATCCTTCACACGGGAGTGAGGAAGCGGAAAGACTTGGAGGCAGATGTAGTGGAGGTTGCCACCACTGGACCTAGTGCAGGACCCACCACTGGACAGTCAGGGCTGACTGTGCTTTCATCAGCTAGGGCAGGTGGTAGAGCAGCTGATGCTGCTCCACCAAAAGCCAGGGCAGGGCAGTCTTCAGCAGCCAAGGCATGGAAATCCTCTGGACAGCGTCCAAAGAGGAATTGCAGGGGAACTTGATGTCATGTGCAATGCATGTTTCCTTAGAAAAAACTATCTCCACTTCATTTGCCTCTTCTGTTGAACTTCCTTGAAATTAATGTGTCACAGGATAGTTTTGAATGAACATGGAAAGAAATGTTAAAAAGCTATCTCCACTGCATCTAAGCTTGCAAGGAAATAAGATGTGAACATGAGCTTTAAAAAACTTCACAAGATGGCTATGATCGACCATGGCAAGCAAGAGAAGGTGGCCACAATCAGGAGACAAATGTTGGGTTTTGCATGGTAATCGAGTTTTCCTGGTTCATATGTTGCTAGTATGAAAAATTAGTTGAAGTTTTGGTCATGGCACTGTGTTCCACTGTCAAAGGGTGAACCGACTTGGCCAATCCACATCGACGTGGATTGACAAGTGCCGACTTCTGACGTACCAACGTCCAACGTGGACGTTGACGTCCACGTCCAGAAGTCATCATGGGTGCCGATACACGCAAACCCTCAAACGACAGCAAATGCTTGCGTGGGAGGCTTTGGGACAGGTGGGACAACCCCTACGGCTTTGGCGACCAATCCGGTCACGGACCAAAAAGCGATGAACCAGCCGTCCCAACCGACAGCCTCAACGACGACAGAAGGGACGATAGGTGGCACTGGATGACAGACGCGGATCAACGAGGAACTGGCAAACAGGATCTCTGCACTCAACGGAATCAACAACCACCTGCTCCAACAACTCAATGTCGCGGTGGAGGCCCTTCACAATGCAAGCGCATGTGAAGCGGTGCTCGTGGGAATTCCCAACTCTCGAGCGAACCCAAAATTTATCCTGCTCCACCAGAACCGTTTGATCCTGCAAACGTAAAAGGACCAATGGTTTGGATGTGGCTGACGAGTTTTGAAGTGTACCTCACTGCTGCTGGGGTCAACGACGATCAAAAGAAAATTGACCTCGCGGCCGTGCTTTTGCTTGGCATGAAGCTAAGTTGGTTGTCAGATCTAAAGACCATCCAGCGGCAGCAGGAGACCGGCGGAGGATCATCAACGACCAACGGCGCTCGTCTCACATTGCCGGCCGCATGCATTCTACCCTTGGAGCATATCAACCCACGATGGCAAGACACGCTGACGCCACTAACCGACTGGAAAGAACGTTCGCGCGCGATGCTTGGACGCTTTGGACAACTAGACAAGAAGTCTGACGCATGGTACAAACTCCAGCGCCTACGTCAGCAGTCCAGCGTGATAGAGTACATGTGGAGATTCTGCAAGATTATTACCGGAGCAGACATCGCCCCCGACAAACTCTGTTTTCACTACAACAACGTCCTCAAGCAAGGTATCCGGTGAGCAATTGCTATCTTTGGCATCCAGAACCAACTGCCGAGGATGATCGCTGCAGCAAAAAGGATCGACAGTACCGACAACAACGATCGGATCCTACAGCTGGCGACCTCCTAACCACAATTACCATGGAAATGGAAAAAAACAGTTGGCAGACTCCGCGGCTCCGATGGAAGTGGACACCGTCAACCAGAAAGATATATGGACCTGCTACAACTACGGAAAATTCAAGCACATCACTCGCAACTGTCGTAGCAAGAAGCAAGCCAAAAAGGGAGGAAATCATAGAAAAATGAGTCGGGAAACGGTGGAGGGCAGGAGTAAAAGGTGCAACTCTTGTGTGTGAGGAGCGATCTGCGCCAAACGATCGCCCATATGAACAGCCGAGATCACCGCACAGGGTTTCTGAGATCGCAATGTTTGAAGAGGGGTACAAGGATGACCAACCGGTGATGCTACTAAAAGTTCAGCCTCGAGGATGCAAAAGTCGCATAACGGTACCGGCACTATTGGATGGGGGAGCTTCACACTGCTTTGTAAGCAACAACAGGTTTTGCAAGCTGGGTTTGCAGATCAAACCAGGGGTGTTTGAAGGAAAAACCGTCAACAGAAGGCTACAGATACGGAGACTCTGAGAACCACTATGAGTACTAGTGGGAGATCTACAGAACGTATTGGTTTGGAGGTCTTGTCCAATGAGCGATCAAAAAATCATCCTCGGGCAAGATTTCTTGTACCGGCACAATCCACAGGTTGAGTGGAACGACGACAACATCTACGTGGAGATTGACGGTGCCAAATGACAACTTTCGCGTGTGGGACAATGAAAGAAGCGGAAGTGGCAACAGTTAACTCATCATCGGCCTCACCAGCCTCATCGGCATCAACGAAGTTCGCGATGGTGCCCGACTAGTTCGCACAACTCATCCAGGAGTTTGCAAACATTTATCCCGATGAACTCCCAAAGACCTTACCTCCTCAGCGAGACATCAAGCATCGCATCAAACTGAAGCGGGGAAGCAGACATACCATTTGATGGGCCTATAGGATGAGCGATCACGAGTTGACCGAGCTAAAAAAGCACCTCAACGAGATGCTCAGTCAGGGTTTCATTTGCCCATCCACATCACCATACGCCACACTAGTACTATTCATAAAGAAGAAAAATGGCGCAATGTAGATGTACGTGGATTATCAGGCGTTGAACGACGCTACCATCAAGAACCGCTACCCTCTTCCCCGAGCTGACAACTCTTCGACCAACTATAAGGGGCTGGAATTTTCAAGAAAATCGAATTACGCAACAGATATCACCAGATACACGTGGCAGACGCCAACATCGAGAAGACGGAGCTCCGAACTCGCTACGGGCACTTTGAGTTCACGGTCATGCCGTTTGGACTCACAAATGCCTCGACCACGTTTATGGTAGCCATGAATCACATTTCCTGTCCATATCTTGACGATGTTGTCATGGTGTGCGTCAACGACATTCTAGTGTATTGCTGCACCACGGAGGAACACCATGGACATCTTTGAAAAGTTTTCGAAGGTTTACCAAAAGAAGAATTCTTTTGGAAAACTCTCAAAATGCGACTTCGGTCGTCGTTCGATTGCGTTTTTGGGTCACGTCATCAACAGTGGACGGATCACCATGGATCTGGAAAAACGTGACAGCAGTCGCTGACTGACTGACAACAACCAACGTTGAAGAGATTAAGGTTTTTCTTGGACTCTGCCATTATCACCGACGATTTGTACAGGATTACGCCTGAGTGTCTGTGCCTCTTTGTGACCTCACTCAAACAAAAAACGAGTGGCGGTGGGGAAACTGCGAACAAGAAGCATTCATCGCTTTGAGGAGCGCTCCGACCTTGGCCCAAGCCCTACGAGTAGACGGTCCAACGGTCGACTACCTCATGGGCACGGATGCATCAGACTGAGCTATTGGCGCGATTCTTCTGCAAAACCATGGCAACGGCAAACTACCGGTCACCTACATGTCTCAAAAACTACGAGGACCGGAACTCAACTAGGTAATACACGAGAAGGTGATGTTGGCGTTCATGCATGCTTTCAAAACCTGGCGATGCTATCTGGAGTGCCGTCAATGCATCATGCGCATCGACCACTACGTGTTAAAATACATGAAGACGCAACCGAATCTCAGTCAACATCAAACCTGATGGATGGAGTTCCTTGAATCTGGGTTCAACTACAAAATCGAGTACCGGCCAGGTAAAAACAATTTGGCAGATACACTCAGCCAACAACCAGATTTATGGCTGACGTGGCAACACTAAAGCTACAGCGAGACCCGTACCTCGAGCGACTGTTTGCACAAGGCTACGACCAGCATGACTGATGCTGGTTTGACGCACCCAACTGGCGACGACGCTTCACTCGCCAAGTGATCGTTCCCCCAAATGACTAACTTCGCTGTATGCTGCTCAAGGAATGCCACAACACCAGACCAGGTGGACACTTCAAAGAGGACAAGACGCTAAAGAAGCTGGCAGAAAACTATTGGTGGGACAAGATGCAATCCGACGTGACCGACTTCTGTAAAACCTAGGACACATGTCAGTGACAAAAATCCCATCACATGAGGCCACCCGGACTTCTGCAACCGCTCCAAGTTTCAACGGAACCATGGACACACATCTCTATGGGTTTCGTCACAGGATTACCACTCACACCCGAGGGATGTGACGCAATTCTCGTGGTCGTTGAAAGGTTTTCCAAAATGTCCCACTTCACCCCGACAACGACCACCGTCACCGCCAAGGGAACAGCACGCCTGTTTGTAAATAGCATCGTGCGGCTACACGGCGTACCAAAACCATCACGAATGATAGCCATTTTTGGCGTGAACTGATGACTCGCTACGGTAGCAGAATTCAACTTTCAACGGTGTTTCACCCTCAAACCGATGGTATAACCAAGCGGACAAATCAGATGCTCGAACAACTTTTCCAAACACTATGCGAACCTCACGGGATGGATTGGGCACAAAAACTCTCAACCGCCGAAATCGCATATGATTCGGCAAATTCCACCACAACGGGAAAAACCCCATTTGAAGTGGTGTATGGAAAACTTCCCGCCACACCAGTTGGGCTACAAAGTTACAGCAATATTCCCACGGTCGACGCTCAATACCAAGAGTTCACCACCATCATGGAGGAAACATGGCAAACCCTTGCAAAGATACAAGCAGCGATGAAGTGAGCAGGTGACAGACATCGCACCGATGACGTCTTTGTCGTTGGCAACAAAGTCCTCTTGAGCTCGGCAAACATCAAGCTCCGTGGATCCGAATGTTCAAAACTCAAACCACGATGGTTGGGACAGTTTGAGGTCGAGCGCATGAAAACTCCTGAGGTTGCGCGACTCAAACTCCCCGACACTATGCAAGTTCATCCAATGTTCCATGTTAGCAAACTCAAGCACTACCAAAACCCTGGAGAAAACTTCCCTTGCATAGATGTCCTTCCTCCATCTCCCGTTCAAGTGGAAGAAGACACGAAGAACGTCATCGAGGACATCCTCGGCCATTAACATTGAGGCAAGACGACAGTTAGTCCGCCCACAACAGCTGGAAACCCTAGGACAACCTCCGAGACGTTGATCATCTCATCGAAGGCTACTACCGCCGTCACTGGGCCACATCTGTACGCGTGCCGGGAAGTCGCGACTAAAGGGGGGGGAAGTGTTACGTACCAGATGTACACGAGTTCCTAATCTTTCTGAGTGTGAATTTTTGTTACTACACAAACAGCCCATTACGTCGCGAAGACCGCGATGTTCACCCCGACGGTCAAGGACAAAGTGGCCAACTGCCCCACCCGCAATGGATATTTGCAAACCATCCGACAGTTTTGACCATTCTCGCAAACCTACGAACAGAAGTATCACGACCTTTGAGTTGACTTCTCGACTCACAACGAAGAATCGGGTTTTATACAGATGCATCTTCACCATTGATTCTCAAAGACCCCTGACTTCTTGGCGGACCTTCTCGAATCTGACCACTTACGATGCAACCCCGCACGCGTCGCTTGACAATCGACCCAACGACACCAGCTATGCTTCATCCATAACTTGACACTTGTATACATATGTTCGATTATATCGGCACTTGTCATCGAAGTACACTTATCGCTAATTATTAGTTGCTCAAGTGTCCCTAATTCTAGATTATGTTTTTCCTGGCCACTTCTATCTTTTCACCATCTACGCTTTATTTTGCGTAACACTACAGTGTCACATTTGAGACGTTTTCGACAACTTTGACCACTTTCCATAATGGTCGAACAAAAGTGTTGCAAACCATATCGATGTTTCAATATCGTTCTATCGACTTCTTGACAACACTCGAATTTTATAAAGAAGCGTCAAGATATTCTCGAAGCCCCGGGAATTTTTGGTGGAGCTTCTCGAATCCGTCACTCACAGCGTGACCTCGCACGCGCTGCTTGGTTTGAACATCAATGACCTGACTAATGCCTCATTCGCATTCTTGGCATTGTATGTATGTGCTCGACTCACTCGACACTTATCATCAAAGTACGCTTACTACTTCATACAACTTATCCATTTTTCCCCAAACCTTGAATCGTCTGTTGTCCCGCACCTCATCTTTGTGAACCACGTATGATCCGCGCATCATAAAACTTGGCATTAGAGCGGAGTGGCACTAGAGGGACAACCGACACATCGCGACTACCTGGCGACAACCTTGCACGAGTTCTTAGCGCATGTCCACTGTTCAGAAGTTCGCACACTTCGCGACAAAAACGGTGAACACAGTGAGCGCACTTGGCCACAAGCACCAGTCCCTAGCGAGTACTCCGGCGATGGCGGATCAGCAGCATACAGATAACGACGCTTTCCAGGCGAACAAGGCTGCAGCGACAACCTTCGGGTGAATGGTGCAACAGCGACAAACCTGATGGCCAATCCAAGAAAGGACCCCTCGGGCTCGACAAGCCCTTCCCCCCCCCCCTCCCCCCGCATCCTATTGCGTCCACACTTGGCACAATGGGAAGCATCAACCGATAAGCGCGATTCAATGAAGACTTGTACCAGAAGTTGTTGGCACTCGAGAGCCTCAACATTCATCTGCTCCAACAACTCAATGATGCAATGGAGGAGCTTCGAGTTTCTTGTACGTGTGAAATAGTGCTCACCGAGAGAAGCTTGTAACTCTCGGGTGAACCCCAAATTTGACCGGCACTCCCTCAGCCGTTCGATCCTGCAAACTCCAAGGGACCAACAGTCAGGATGTGGATGAATGTTTTGGAGGTGTACTTCACCGCTACTTGGTTAACAACAACAAGAAGAATGACCTCGCGGCCTTGCTTTTGCATGGCACGGCTTTTAGTTGGTGGTCCAATCTAAAGACCATCCAGCGGTAGCAAGACCAATAGAGCTGCATCAACGGCTCTTGCAACCACCCTCACATCGTTGACCGCATATGTACTACCTCTCGAGCAGATCAATCCAACATGGCACAACTCTCTCACGCCACCAGAAACGTGGAGTGACTTCACGAGCGCTACCCTTGCTCACTTTGGGAACCTGAACGATAAGTTTGACTCACTGTGTAGACTCCAACGTCTACGTCAACAATCCAGCATGGCAAAACACACTCGGCGTTTCCGTAACATCATCACCAATAATGACCTTGCCCCCAACAAACTGAGTTTCTACAAAAATGACCTAAAGCCAGATATTCAGTGAGCGATCACCATTTTTGACATCCAAGACGACCTTCCACAAATGATGGCAACAGTCGACCGCATTGATAGTGCTGACTACAACACTCGGATACAGGAATCCAACGGCTTGTGACCCCAGAGCCACAATCCTTACGGGGGCAAAGGAAAGTCGTTTTGACGGAAACCTCATCTTTCATGGAGATCGACACCATTGATCAACGAGATCAACGACTATGCTAGACTTGTGGAAAGCCAGGTCATACTTTGCGTAACTGTCAAAAGCGGCAATAGCAGGAAAAAGAGGGGGAAGTTGTAGAAAAAGACTTAGGAGTTAGGAAACAGCAAAGAAGAGGAGTAGAGGGCAAGGCTCCCATCTGGTCGGAAAACTTTGCGCCGATCCATCACCCATCTGAGCAGCTCACATCACCGCAGACAAGGGAGAAGATCGCAAAGTTTACAGAGGGGTACAAGGACGACCAACCGACGATACTGGTACGAGTGTAACCAATGGGTTGTAGAAGTCGTCAAATGGTACCGGCACTACTCGATGGAGGAGCTTCTCACACTTTCGTCAGCAGCAACATGGTTCAGAAGCTAGGTTTTTAGGCTAAACCGGGAGTTTTTGAAGGAAAAACTATCGACAGACGACTGCAGATTTGTTGACTTTGCAAACCACTCCAGCTGCAAATCAGAGATCTACAAGACATAACGGTGTGGAGGAATTTTCCAATGCACGGTCACAAAATCATCCTCCAACTAGATTTCCTGTATTGACACGGCCAGCAGGTTGATTGGAGCAGCAGAGAAGTCTACGTCAGCATTAACAACAAAAGGTGACACCTGCCTTTGGTTGAGCGACCCACAAAGCAACGGTGGTTACGCGAAGCACTAGAGGTGGAAGCAGCAGAGGAAGTTATGAAAGCCACAATATACCAATCGATATCTCTGGACGTAACCAATAGATACCTGAAACGTGGAGCTCAAGCATGACTAGTCCACGTGGAAGCAAGAGACGCGGAAGAAATCGCAGCAGCCGAAGCAACACCGACGGCATCGATCTCCAAGAATTGCAACTCTACCGCAATAGTTTGCAGAGCTCATTCAGGAGTTTGAAGGGGTTTTTCCGGACAAGGTACTCCGAGAGCAACCACCGGAATGCAACATTAACCATTAGATAGACCTGAAGCCGGGCAGCAGACCGACGGTCAAGGGACCTATTGGATGAGCAATCACGAGCTGATCGAACTTAGAAGGCTGCTGGATGAGATGCTCGGGCAGGGGTTTATCCGACGTTCCACGTCACCATACGTAGCACTAGTACTTTTTGTGAAAAAAAAAATGTGGATGTGCATGGACTATTGAGTGTTGAACGACATCACCATCAAGAATTGCTACCCCTTCCTGCGAGTAGATGAACTCTTCAACCAACTCCGTGGTGCTCAAATCTTCAGAAAAATTGGCCAACACAATGGCTATAATCAGATCCGTGTATCTAATAAGGATGTCCAGAAGATTGCATTCCGTGCCAGATACGCGCATTTCAAGTTCACGATTATGCCGTTTGGACTCACAAACGCCCCCAAAACATGTATGGCGGTGATGAGCAACATTTTCCACCCGTACCTTGACAACTTTGTCATCACGTATCTTGACGACATCCTGGTGTAAAGTCGAACCTGGAGGAGCACCATGGACATCTCCGAAAGTTCTCAAGGTTTTACAAAAAGAGATGTTTTTCAGAGAACTCTCAAAGTGCAACATTGGTCACCATTCGATAAAGTTTTTAGGCCACATCATCAGCAGCGAACGAGTCACCATGGACCCAAAAAAGGTGTTGGCGGTTGTTGATTAGCGAACTTCCACAAATTTTTGGAGCATCCAACTGTTTTGGGGCTTCTACAACTACTACCATCGATTTGTAAAGGATTACGCTCCGCTGTCAATGCCTCTCTTCGATATCACCCGGATAACCACCATGTGGAAATGGGGAGACAACAAACAGTAAGTGTTTCATCATTTTTGAAATGATCTGAACTCGGTGCAAGCCTTACGATTTAAAGATTCAACGGGGGACTACATCATGGCTACCGATGCCTCCAACCTAGCCATTGGAATCGTTTTCCTTCAAGACAACAGCTGTGGAGAACAGCCGGCCACGTATATGTCAAGAAAGCTATGATGACCCGAGTTGAACTATGCAATACACAGAAAAGAGATGATCGTAGGTTTGTACGCGTTTAAGACATGGCGGTGTTACCTAGAATTCCAGAAATGCATCGTCTACACCGCCCATCATGCCCTAACATATCTCAAGACTCAGCCAAATTTGAGCCGTCAACAAACTTGATGGATGGAGTTCCTCGAGTCCAATCTTGGCTACGACATCGAGTATCGGCCTAGAAAAACAAATCCGGCGGATGCCCTGAGTCGATGACCAAACTTGATGGCTGGGGTCAGCACTTGGCTCGTCGAACACGACCCGTACCTCACGAGGCTGTTTGCAAAGGGTTACAAGGAGTTTGGCGGGTACAACAAAACCAAGGTTTGGTTTGACGACCCCTACTGGCAACGGCGAATGACTCGCCAGGTAATCGTTCCTCCAAAAGAGGAGTTACGGCAAATGCTATTGAAATAATTCCATGACACCGGTCCATGTTGACACTTCGGCAAGGAAAACACGCTCAAGAATCTAGCCAAATACTACTGGTGGGAAAAGATGCAGACCGACATGGTAGCCTTTTGCAAATAACATGACAGTTTTTAGAGACATAAATCTTGTCACACGCGGCCACCTGGTCTACTCCGACTCGTACCTGTTCCGACAAAACCATGGGTCAGCATCAGCATGGACTTTGTGATGGGACTGCCTGCCACCCTCGAGGGGTATGAGGCCATCCTCATCGTGGGGGACAAATTCTCTAAAATTCCACACTTCATTCCAACAACAGCCATCATCACCGCAGAAGGGACAACATGGCTGTTTCTAAATCAAATCGTATGGCTGAATGGAGTGCCACATACCATATCAACAACAGAGAAAACCGCTTCACAAGCCGTTTTTGGCAAGAGTTGATGAGACGCTACGGTAGTTGGATCCAGCTATCAACGGCATTCCATCCTCAGACCAACGAACAGACCGAGTGAACCAACCAAATGTTCAAACAAATTCTCCAAACTTATGTGAGCCGCACGGCAGTGATTGGGTAGCAAAACTTCCAACCACCAAACTCGCATACAACTCCACCACTTCCATTGCAATGGGAAAAATCCCTTTTGAGGTGGTGTACAAAAACATTCCCGCCGCTGCAGGATTGCAGAGTCAGAATAACATTCTCGTGGTTGAAATCCACCGCCGTGACTTTGCAAGCATTCGGGAGAAAATGCGACAGAACCTCGCGAAGACGCAAGCAGCTATGAAACAGACAACCAAACCAAATTGTTGTGATGACGTGCTCAACGCCGGCGGTTGCATCCTCCTCAGCTTTGTGAATATCAAACTCCAAGGACAGGATTTTGCGAAGCTCAAATCCCCCTGGTTGGGACCTTTTGAGATCAAGCGAATGCAAATACCTGTTGTCGCTTGACTTCGTCTCCTTGACAGCATGGTGATCCACCCTGTCTTCCACATCCGTAAGCTCAAGCATTACCGGTATCCTTGTATTAACTTCCCCGGCTGAGACGTCGAACCTCCATGTTCTGTACAAGTGGACTGGGCCACGGAATTCGTACTTCAGGATATCCTCGGACATCGATGCCGTGAAAAAAAGACTGAGTACCTTGTCAAGTGGCAAGGCTACAGCATTGTGCACAATAGCTGGGAGTTCGAGGACAACCTCCAGGACTTCGATCATCTCATTGAAAGATACTTTTGTAGTCAGCGGCCTACGTCTGCTAGCGCACTGAGATATCAGAGCTAAAGGGAAGGAGGTACTACGTCCCTTAAGAACACGAGTCCCTAAAACTCGTGAGTGGCCTTTACAGTCATGGCACATCGCACAATGAATTCAGGATTTTTCCGCTGTTCGGACAAGGGCATTCCGCCAACTGCCACGACCACCGCTGTTTCATTACAAAAGTTTCCGGCAACTTCGACCTTTTTCCAGAATGGTTGAACAGAAGTTTTGCGAACCATATCGATGTTTCGATATCATTCGGTTGACTTCTCGACAACGCTTGACTTCTTTAAAGAAGCGCTGATACATTCTCAAATTCCCCCAACTTCTCGGTTGAGCTCGAGCACCGATACTTAAGCTTCATTCGCATTCTTGGCATGCTACATATGTGCTCGACTCACTCGACACTTGTCATCAAAGTACACACAATGCGTAATACAAATTATCCATTTATCCCAAAGCCTTGAACTGTCTTTTGTCTTGCTCCTCATCCCCATGAACCACCTATGATCTGCTTGGCATAGCAAGAAGTTAGATGCAAGGCAAATAGGAGTCTCGTGATGGAAGATCTATCGCGTTACTCCTCCTCCACTCTTTGAAGGTACTAGGGACCATGTGACAACGCCACATGGAAGTGTTAAGATTTGCATGGATGTTTATAAGATACCCTAAGACAACCTCATCCGTTCATGGCACGATTCATCTCAGTCAAAATAGCTTAGGTGACCATTTGAGCACTCTCCTTGGACTACACCTTACGAGGGCAAACCTCCACTTTAGAAGCTAGTCAAATAACAGCCTTTGGCTGTTGCACAAGGTGATGACATCATCATTGTTGTCAGACAATCACAAACCCCTGTTACAAGGATTTTGTAATTATTCGAGGGGGAATTTAGTATGTTCGTGGAAGATCCAAGAGTATGGTCGTCAAGTGGGTGGACATGGGTTTACCCTATTTCCATTGGTTTTCATGTCTTGACTCTCTGATGCAATGAAAGTTTTCCCTTGGTCTCCACACACACCCACCTGTGCAGGAGAGTGAAGCAACACAGCTGTAGCATATACAGAGTGGTGTATAAATGAAACAACTCAACCAAGCAGGCCGGGTGTTCCCCTTGTTTGGTTGATATGGTCTATGCCATTTGCGTAGCTTGAGGCTTGTGCCAATGGGCCTGCTAATAGTTCTCGTAAGTTTACAACATGGATCAGATAGTTTGAACTCTCACAACTTTGGTGGCATGCCCACATACACCGTTGGATGATGTGGACTTGTTTGGCTTGTGGTAATGTGGCGGCTAGTTGCCGGTTGCTCATCCTATAGGGGTCAAGCTGCCGTAGTTTTGCGACAGCAGCCGCTCTCAGCTTCTTATAAGAGTTGTGGCCCAACCTCAGGGGAGGCGGCGGTCTCACCTCGTACTTAACACACAAAGTGAGGCTCGTTTCACCAAGGACCTTGTAGACTGAACAACCCGCAATCACCACTCACTCATGTTTTTCTAAGCGTGAGCTTCTCCAAATCCATCAAACCTCTAGTCCCCTCGATCCTTCCTGCTCTCCCCTTGACATGTCTCTACTTTGTAGTGGTATCAGAGTAGTATGGGGAAAGCTCCCCCTCTTGTCCCCATCAAATTCTTGTATGGTGGGATTTGGAGACTTGGGATTTGGTTCCATGGCTGACTCTCGGCTGTGGATCCACCACCGAGCACATGCACCGCAGCAGCCTACTACCTCCACTGCTCCAACCTCTCAACTACAATTTGCAGCCCCAGTTGGGTGTGCTCTGGGCCTCTTTTCCCGCCCACCGTACTCACCATCGGCATTAAATATGTAGTGGTAACTTGCCTGGCTGAGGGAGATGTTTGTTGCATCGGACCACGGGCCAAAGCACTCGTTGTGAGCCTAGTCATACCTCTGCCATCCACTCAGCTCCTGGTATAACCACCCCTTTCAGAGCTGCCACAGTTTCAACGAAAGCAGCCCTCACTGCAGCGGTCACAGCTTCAGCCGCAGCACCCACATCGACATGGTTACCAATTGCATATCTGCCTTACTCCTGTCAATGACAGCAGTCAAAGTAGCTGGCGTAGTCATAAGTGCATAAACCACAACAGTAGCAGTCCCGTCCCTATTCTTGCAGCCACCGGGTCTCTTTACCGCCAGGTGACAATTGTTTTGAGCATGACCACCCAATCAGGGGTTGCCACAGCCTCAACAGCTGCAGCCATTGCAGCCACAGCCACAGATTTTGCAGAAGCCAAAGCATTCCTACTTGGGAATTTGCAACTACACCTGGCACAACAGGGGCATTGCCGCTTCCTCCACCATCGTGATGTCACCTCCTAAGTCTCCGCCTATCTACTCACATTCGGAAGATAAGGTTGCACACAGTTCGTATCCGCGAAGATTCAGAGGGATCCGGATCCGTGCAATGGGTCCTCCACCTGGATCAGGAACCGGGGTAACGGATCCTTGGATTCACTGATCCTTATATTCACGGATCTTGGATCCGGATCTGGGGAGTCATGTGCCATGCATGGTATGTTTTCACTAACCATAAGTTTCACAGTTTTTTTGTATCTGTCTACTCAAAGCATGAATGGTCAGACTTCAATTCTTCTGACATGCTCTACATTCACACACACATATTCATGGAAGACATTCAGACACACATTCATGGAAGAATGGTTTCAATGATGCACAAACACTAGGTACTTGACAGTGAACTGTCTTCAGCATGTCATCATGTCCTTAATTCCGAGTCTAAGTCTCAGCATGTTCAGGTCCCCCCTCCCCACTTTCACCTGCACCCTCACCTTCCCCCCCCATCTGCACCCTCATCTTCACCCTCTTCTTCTAGATCTTCCTCAAGAGTTAGATCATCACAACAACCTGTGTCCACCCATGCCTCCTCCGCTACCAACTCTGGTGCTACCTCTCCCTTAGGTGCTACGGGGAAGTTCACCAGGGTTGGATCGTTGATACATGACTTCAGCAGCATGAGGTTCTCTACTGTGAGGTCTACCAGAGACTGCCTGAAGTCAGTGATGATGTGGCGGCCCAGAAAAAAAATCCTTTTGGAGGGTGTGCTAGTGGCTGGAACTTCAAGGAGATCCAGTGCTGCGAGATGGAATGTCGGGTATTTCTTCTCGTACTTGCACAAGTACATCAGGATCTTGCACTTCTGGGGCTTCTTCTCGTCCTTGGCCCAGGTGTCCACCTCCACCTCCAAACTGGATGGTGCAGCCAGTGAGGTGGTTACTATGCTTGGCTCCGTAAACATGTCGGTGCCTGCATCTTTCAGTGCGGCCTCCATGACATCCGGCTCAGACTGGTTCTTTGGGCTGCAACGTGGCTGCGGGGTGCTGGCCGTGCCGGGTGTTGTTACTACTGCAGCACAAACAAAACTTAGGTTAGCCTATGGCACAAACAGAAATGTTGTCACACACGTGACTAGACAGAATCGCGGTTTACCTGATGCTGGAGCTGCTATAGTCGTGGATGCAGCAGCAGCAGAGTCTGTGCGGGTCTGAAGCCAGAGCTGTTGTAGACCGTTGGCACTGCTGGCTGCAGCCACGGATGCGGCAGCCTCCTCTGCAGACTTGCAGAGCTCCACCCGCAAGAAGTATGGCCTTAGCAGCTCCATCACCTTCACGTGTAACTCTACTGGGTTGACGATGCCAACCTTGGGATGCACGTTTACGTAGAAACGCAGGTGGAACTTAGGATCGACCCTTGTCTTCCACTATTTTTTCTCTTGTTCGCGTTGCACCGTCCTTGTCCTCTGACACAGTCTTCTCCTTCATCGTCGCCTATGTCAAATTCACACTATTACCATTGAAATCTTGCTGCATTTTCACCTAACTCATGGCCTTGATCCCTCATATTTTGCTCCCATCACACCACTAAGTGCCTTGATTGTGCCCAGGGAAAGATTCACAAATAACCTCAGCTCTATATTACCACACTTTGCACCCCGTTGACCTCAGGCATGCTGATTTCATGGGTCCTCTTCCCCTTGCGTGCATGCGTGGGTGCGTGCATGCATGTGTGTGTGCGTGCGTGCATGCGTGCGTGCATGCGTGCGTGCGTGCGTGCGTGCGTGCGTACGTGTGTACGTGCATGCGTGCATGCGTGCGTGCGTACGTGCATGCATGCGTGCGTGCGTGTGTGCGTGCGTGCGTGCGTGTGTGCGTGATCTTGGTTGCTTTGTACTTTGTCTCGTTTTTCTCTTTTACCACTAGTTCTAGGTCTCTGTGTTGCACCAAACGAGTGATGTGACTGATGTGATCAAAGGGTGTTTCCCTCAAGCCATACTGCTAGCCAACTTTAGCGATACTGCTAAAGGTGTCTCTGGGTCTTCTGGTCTAACCGTGGAGGTGAGTTCTTTGGCCCCACCTCTTGTTTTCTCTCTCTCCATGGGGTGCGTATAGAGTCGTCCGTTTCTGACACACTCCAAAAGATAACGTCTCTAAGCATTAGAACTGCACTCTTGCTGAAGACATTCAGTCTTTGTATTTGGATCTTGGACTCTCTCATTTGATTTTGAAGCCATGTCCTACATGACTTGGGTATGTAGCCAAATTCTCCACAATTCTCTTCCCCATGACATCACCTCTATGAGTGCTGGACGGGCGGTCACATTGATTCTCCCCTTGCTCGGGTCTGGGATTGTTTCGTTGCTATTTAGCTCCCTCACAATCTTCCAGATGGTGCACTGTCCAATCCTGGTCATCTCTGTGTTTTCCTTGGGGCGTCTATCAAGTCCAAAGCCTGCCGGTTTTGAGTCCTTCGTTGTTGCCCCATCATCAATTCCTGTTATGCACTCTTCTTTGAATCTGTCTTTGAACGTGATCTTGATGGTTTGGCCTCTGCCGATGCTCCTGCCCCACTCTCTCGGGTGGGCGGGAGGGGCTCTCCTATGATTGTCCCTCTCACCTCCTCTGATCGGGGCCACGCCTTCTCTCTTGTGCTTTCATTCTTGTCTTCATCATCTGAGTCCTTCTCTAAGTATTTTTCATCTGAGTCTCCATTGTCCTCTTTTATTGTCCCAGTGGATTCCCATTCTCCATCACTGATTCTTCACCGTCTACTTCGTCATTGCACCCTGTCTTGGCTCCCGTCGCTGAGTCCTCCCATGTTCTCCTAGCGGCTACCCTGGCTCCTGTTTTTCTCCTGATGGCTCCCTAGATTCCTGTCGCTGAGTCCTTACCAAGTGTCCATGCATCAATCAACCCAGTCTTACCACTGCCCGAGTGCCACCAATACCTCTGGTTCATGCTGATTTCCTGCATGCTTTGCTCCCAATGTGCTTTCCCCTCTGGGACCCGAGCCCACAAATTTGCATGACGCTCTTGAGGCCACAGATGCCTCTCTCCGAGAGACCTCCATGCAGGAGAAACTGGCTTCTTTCTGTGAGCACAGAGTAGACAAGCTTATGGACCTGCTGCCTGGTCACTAGGAATTCTCTGCACACTGGATCTTTTGGCACAAGCTGAAATCCAATGGTGTGGTTTACCGCTACAAGACATGACTCACTGCTAAGGGATTCTCCCATATCCATGGCATTCATTTCAATGAGAAATCTGTGCCTTTTGGGGACTACAACACTGCTTCATTCCTCCTCATTCTAGTCACACAAGTTGATGCATAACGTAAACAGATGGATGTCAATGATGCCTTTGTGCATGTCACATTGAACAAGGACATCTACATGATCCAGCCCCTCAGTTTAACCGATGATAATGGCAAGGTCTAGTGAATATGGGAGACCTTGTGTGGATTAAAGCATTATCTCTATGTTGGAACATGGAGATCACAACCACTCTTGAGAAAGGGGGGTTTATTAGTGTTTTTGATCCCGCATTTTTTCTCATTCCCTTGTCCTCACCTCTTGTTACTTTCATTGTCTACGTTGATGACCTTCACATTGCCTCCAAGAGGTCATTTTCTGTCCAATAACACTTATGCTTACAAGCCTGACTCTTATGCTTAGAAGCATGTGGCCCACGCTTCCAAGCATGCCGCCTATGCTGACAAGCATGCCGCCTATGCTGACAAGCATGCCGCCTATGCTGACAAGCATGCCGCCTATGCTTACAGGCATGATGCTTATGCTTACAAGCATGACGTCTATGCTTACAAGCATAACGCGCACTCTTGCAAGCATGACACCTATGCTTAAAAGCATGACGGCCATCCTGACAAGCATGACACCGATGCATACAAGTATGACGCCT
>SZWC01017458.1:8376-36635 GCA_023375785.1 Penium margaritaceum | reverse complement strand
CGATGTGAAGGTAATGTGTTATTCACCTTTGCATTGTCTTTGTGCGTATAGGCAAGTGGTGTTGCATTCTCCTTCAGTAAACATTGCTCTTCCATTTTTGTACAAGTAGAATGATTATGTTTGTTTGTTTGCTTGCAGATATACAAGGTCATTCTACTCATTCATGACCAAGCATCCTCAAGCAGTGGAAGACAAAGGGGGTGTTTTAGGTTGCATCGCTTGACTGTGGGGGCTACTGAACATGGTCAGATATCACGTGGCCAGGAAGAGGAGGTTTTTTATGATACAGTGGAGTGTGGAGATGCCTGCCTGTGTGCAGCTTGTGATGTGATCCGTTGGGTGCACAACTTGTCAGTGTTTGTGCAAAAGTGGATTGCCTCGTGTGATCTTTCTCCAAAGTATTACATGTGGAAATGAAGGTTACAACGTTGTCTATTCTCTACTTCCTATACCTTGCAATGTGTGTTCATTATTTGTAACCCTCTGACATGAAATACACTGCTGCCATCTGTGAATGGTGGACAGCCTCAAAGTTACATGAATGCATGCAAGTGAACAATGTGTATTAATGCAATGGTCATTAGAGTGCCCTAAAGTTTGTTAATGAAATTGACATCTGGTTTGTTCATTGGAGTGTTTGTAGAGAAAATGGTCTTCATAAATTGCACCATACTCCAAAACTCAAGTACCACACTTCAGCCATTAGGCAAGACATATGTTGCCACAATGGAGTTTCCTTGTATGTTGAATAGGAGTTTGAAATGGCAAAGGCATATGTGTAGTGACTGTAATATGATCCGAAGCAGTAGCAATGCTGCATAAAGACGTCACAGACACGCAATTCATGTCCTAATAACAACAAGCATAATGCATGGCATATACCAAGTGAGTATGGGTACTCTAGACATGTTTCAGTCAGATCATGCCTTTGTCAGCAGAAATGAAAGGGCCATGTATAGAAGAAACGACGAAATTGTGGTCCTATCCGACTATAAATTAAGGGCAGAGTAGATAGGAAATCCTTAACAAAAAGTCACATTCCCCTCAAAAGATGGGGCAAGGTGGACATGAATTTCCTAAAATGAGGGCAGAGTAGCTAGGAAATCCTTAACATAAAGTCACATGCCCCTCAAAAGACGGGACAAGGTGGACATGAATTGCCTAAGATGAGGGCAGAGTAGATAAGAAATCCTTAATAGAAAGTCACATGGCCCTCAAAAGACGGGGCAAGGTGGACATGAATTGCCTAAGATAAGAAGAGTAGCTAGGAAATCCTTAACATAATGTCACATGTCCCTCAAAAGACGAGGCAAGGTGGACATGAATTGCCTAAGATGAGGGCAAAGTAGATAGGAAATCCTTAACAGAAAGTCACATGGCCCTCAAAAGACGGGACAAGGTGGACATGAATTGCCTAAAATGAGGACAGAGTAGCTAGGAAATCCTTAACATAATGTCACATGCCCCTCAAAAGACGGGGCAAGGTGGACATGAATTCCGTAAAAAAGAACAAGAGTAACATCATCACCAGCCACTACGGACTCGGAGGCTAAGTCCATACCCACGGCTCCCATGGCTCGGGACAGTTGGGCGGTCTACTACTCGGCATGGGCAGTCCCAAGTACCATGCCATGTGTTCAGGAGTCACAGGAGATACGGCCCATGATGGTTCTCCATGGCCCAACTGTATGTTGCTTGCTACATACTGCTCCCACTCTTCCTTCAATGCGACACATGCCCGATAAGCCGCCACAGAATCCGCTACGGGAGTGCCCCATCCATAATGTGCCGGGCCATTCGGGCGATCGTCCGTGTCCATGTCGATCCAACGTGTAGTCCAGGTTCAAGAGTAGGTGTATCCTTAGCGAAGTAGACTAAAGGGACAGTACATTGAGTACACACGATAGTTCTTGTTCATAGTGAAAATCGGTACAAACAACAGGTTCGTAATCGAAGTCTTCTTTGGTACATGACATAGTTCGACACCCAAACCCGGTCTACCAACTTGACCTATGGTTTGGAACGTGCAGCAGCAATGTCGGGCGGGAAAAATGTACGTGCCCGTGTCCACGTCAAAACGTGCTGAACTTAGTCCTGCGATGCACGGTCCCATATCGCCCCGGGTGGGCCAACGTCGTCCCATTGGGTCGTCGTCCACTTTAGGCGTGGAATGCTGAAGTGGTCGGGTCCGCTTCGGTGGATGATATCACCAATGAAGCGTGATTCTATGTCAAATCCACAAAGCAAAAACATAGAGATTTGCAACAAACCCGACATGCAAACGTAAACAAATAAATTCTCTACCACCATGCGCTCGAGCGACATTACTAGGGTTCTGTTGCGTTGTTTGAGCGAAAGTGTGGACGCCGGTTGATGATGTTCAGATGAGGCTCCGCCAACGTCGACATCAGTAACCCAAACCCTCGACAATTTGTTAAAAAGGTGGGGGCGAGGTAGCCATTTCTTAAAAAATGGGGGCAACATACGAAACTAGGGCACTTCCAACTCGGAGCCCTGGTTTCTTGCGCGGTTGGATACGGGGACCCGTTTCCATATCTGACGAACCCTTCGGCCCCGCCAGCCGATCTGACCAACAAGAGGGCCCGGTCGCCCAATCTAGACAACCTCAGGGCCCGTCGGCTATGTGCTGGCAGTCTCAGGCTCGATCCGGCAACATCAGTGGCCAGCGTTCGCCCATGACAGTTGGTGGGTAGCGAACAATCTGGCAAACCAAATTGAACTTTTTTATGTAACATAGTTGAGGAAAAAGTGTCAACAGAATAGCTTCCAATCATGTTGTTCTTCCAAAGTGCACGGTTTAGGATCTCACAAAATCGTCGAATGCGTTCTGGGCGCTTTATGCCTGCAAACAATCGTCCGGGATAGCGAGCCCCGTAACACCTCGGCTATCTCGAATCGCGCCGGTAACTGGCGGGCCCTCTCGTTGACCGCCGCCTGAATACGGGCTCAAGCGCTGATGGATCGGGTTATGCGGGTCCTCGCGTTAGGACAAGGCGAGAACCCGGGCCCCAAGGTCAATTTATCCTACGAAACTAATAAAAATAGGGAAGACCTAGCCATAATTTTTTCAAATGGGGTTGACGTATTCATTGTTCTCATAATGGGGGCGTCTCAGACATGGTCGGCCAAAAATGGGGGCGATCGGGAGTTTAGCCGGATATATTTGCCCCTTTTTAAAACCGGATAAATTTGTCTGAAGTGCCTAGTTCGACACCCGTCTTAACGCGGACTGCCTTCCGTACGAATTCGTAGCTGGATGATGCCTTCGCACTTCCTGGTTGACCGGAGAGGCCTGTCTTGGGAGTGCCCTCCTATTAGATGTCCGTGTGAGGGACAGAATGGTCATGTTGAAAGCCGTCAAATTCACGCATGGAGCGAGACGGACGGATGGACGAATAGACTCTTCCGTCGGATTTCGACGCCTCTCATAACAGGCGAAATGTGACCAAAATGTTCCAATGCAGCGCAAAAAAACCAGTAATGGACGAATCGAGAATGCAGCACATGCATCGTAGGCCAATAAGAGTGGCCTTAGAGTCCGCACGGTCTGTTAGTTGGATGTTCCTCGCGGTTGGGGACTTTTTGGGTACTGTTTGTTGGTGCTTTTGGATTGGAGCTGAGTCCACGCGAAGTATCAGCGAGCATGCTGTGAAAACATCAACGTCGCTGTTGAGTAATGTCACAGGTAATTTGGCTGTTGGATCAGGACATGCGAAAAACTATTTCGACAGTGATAAATTGACCATGTAATCCTAGGAATTTGCTCTGTCCTAATGGGAGGTGTTGGATCTAGGCAGATTACAAAGTTTTGGACCTACCTGATTCCTAGCCTATCGGATGCTCAACCTTGATAGCGGTGGTCGCAGAAGTAAGCCCACCTGAACGGCTGAATCATTGTCTTTCCGCCCAGGCAATTCTGGCCGTCATTTATTAAAAAAAAGTTGGATAAATTGACAAAATAATCCAAGTTGTGGATCTGTCCTCATACGAGATGTCGCGGTCCTTTTTCACTTCAAAATTCCGAACCTACCTGGTTCCTGACCTACTGGAGACGCAAACCTGGCTACGGTGGTCGGAGTTTTATGCCGACCTGAACTGCTGGACAGGTTGTTTTGACGCCCGGATGATCCAGGCCGTCAGCGGATGAGGAAATATCAAGATCTTTGTTTTGGCGTGATTGGCCACGCTAGCTTGCAACACTGACTATGGTTTGAACTTAGGATTCGTTTTGTCTTTTACGATTGATGGAAAGAATCATACGTGAACTTCAGAATTCAGGCCTCTCGCAATGTCGCCGTTAGGGCGGCCTACACCATGAGCCTTTCACGTCAGGTCGGATTAATCTAGTGACTAGACGGACCGGCAGATGAAACGGGCGGTCATCGCTAGCCGTCGCATATTTCGGAAGTCGTTTTTTTAACAGGAGTTTCCGAAGCATACCCGTCCTCGACGTCGCCGAATTTCGTGGAAGCTGGTCAGGTCGTCGCTTCGCCTCGAAGTTTGCCCAAAAAAGTTTGCCCTGCTTGTTTGTGATATACTAACACGCTAGCCTTTACACATTCACAACGATTTGAACACATGTCCTGTTCTGTTCTTCGTTATTAGTTGGGTTCAGCAGGAATGAGTGTGACTCAAACATCTACAATAATGTTATATTTTGCCATACAGACTGCCCTTAAAGAACTCGCCGTTTAGCCGGCGTACCAGGTAGGTCTCTCACGTCAGGTCGGAGTTTGTCGCTTACGAGATTTGCCGGCGGAGTTTTCCATGCGCTATTGCTTGCCGTCACATTTGTTTTAACATATGTTTTGGAACAGTCACTCGCCTTATACACATGTCCTCATCGTCGCAAATTTCCGTGGTTAGGTCATCGCCTCGGACAAGTTTTCCCTTTCGACAGTAGCGGGGCCTTATACTTATGCGGCATGGTACAAGGCATCAACGAGACATGAAAATCCGAGAACGAAATTTTTTGTGATCGACTCTTCGAAACAGGCACCTGCCTTTGTCGTGATTTGAACTCGTCAGTTCGCGTGCAGGCGAAAACAAGGCAGCTCGGATATAGGTCGCCCTTAAAAACCTGTTGAAGCTTCTGTTCTCATCCTTGTTTGCGGTCCTCTCGAGTCGCTCCAGTTCCGTTTCTGGTTAATCGCTCCCATGTCAGGTCGAGGTGTTCTGATCAGATCGTGACGGGGATAGCCCAGGTCACCAGCCGCGTTTCGATGGCTGGGTATGCGTTCAATGCACCGCGCTAGGTGCATCTCTCTTTTGGCTGCGGATGAACACGGTTAGCGTCTTGAACCTTCAGGGATCGCAAGTTATCTGCCAGCTACGATTTCATTTTCCTCTCTCGACAAAGAGCTCCATAGACTGCGGAGGGCCGTGAAACGTCCGCAGACATTTCGGCCAACTACGGCCGCGGCTGGATGGGCGTGGACAACATCCTGCGCTTCGGCTGTTTGCCCGGCAGAGTTTGTCGCGCAGTGGCGCAACCTCGTCGCTACGGACACGCCGCGTCTCAAAGAAAGACGAGGCGCGATGGATTCTCACTAGCGGCGCGACGGTGCTTCTCTCCCCACCGGGCAGCCCTAACCCAAGGCGCCCTTCCAAGGCTCTATCGCAGGCAGGCCAGGAGAGAAAGCGGCACTCGGCACTCCTGGCTCGACTAGAATCCATCCCAGGAGTTCACACAGTTTAGCGCCAGTGGCCATCCACAGTGCCGAGCTGAATGGGTGAGGCCGGTCGTACCTTTTCCCGACCGCACCGCCAGACAGAACTCCTGCGGAGGGAATGCGAACGTGTGTGGGACGGCCTCCGCGCACGAGATTAGCGCGCTTCGTCTGCACGACGATAGCGCTGCAAGAGCTCAGAACCGCCTACAATGTTTCAGTGCAGACCTGCCTTCTTAGAGACCGCCTTGCTTTGCTGGTGCCCTGTGCGACACCCGATCGGAACCCAAGAGGCGCCATTGACGGCACTCCCTTCTCGACATAAAGTTGCTGCTGAACGCCGACACGCGGCAGGATGAGGCTCCTCGTGCCGCTGCTTCTCCTCGCGCTCACATGCTCGTTCAGGGCGGCCGAAGCGCGCGGCGACTGCAACCCGTCCACACTGCCTCCCATCAACTGGGCGTGCGACCCGGCGTACGCCGACCGCCTGTGCATGAAGCCGGCCATGGCCGTCGAGGCGCTCTCCATCCGTCAGTTCGTCGCTGAGCGCAGCATGTACTCCGACTGCGGAGGTCTAGGCTGGGACTCGAACCCGTGCACGTGGTATGGCGTGGTCTGCGGCGCCAACGGACCTGGAGGCGCGGTGGTAGTAAACGAGCTGTTCCTCTACAGCTCGGGCCTTGAGGCCCCGTTTGGTACACTCTTGTTCAATCTCAAGTACCTCACAAGGTTGTACATGTGGGGCAATGGCGTGACTGGTGGCATCGGCCGTGGCATCGGCAACTGGAACAGGATGGCGTACCTAGATCTGTCCAACAACAACCTAACNGGCCCACTTCCCCCGGAAATTGGTTACTTAGGTGCGCTTCAGGAGCTGAACCTCCACGGCAACAAACTTTCTGGGGTTGTTCCTGGAAGGATCTACGGCCTGCCAAAGCTGTCAAATCTGGACCTCGGGCAGAACCAGTTTACGGGCAGCCTGCCCGAAACGTTTGTGAAGAACGGTGTGTCCGTGATTCCGTACAGCCGCAAGCTGGTCAAGCTGGATCTGGGCGGAAATGTCTTCACTGGGCAGCTGCCAGGCGCTTTGGGCAACCTGACGGATCTGACCATGCTGGACCTGCACTCGAACAGGTTCAAGGGCCCGATTCCTGGAAGCTTCGGGCTACTCAGAAAACTGGACACTGTTGACTTGTCATCCAATGCTATTTCTGGCAACATCCCTCCGCAATTTGCCCAACTAGACAAGCTGACCAGCCTCAACATTTCGCGCAACAACCTCTCTTACATCGGCCCACCAGGGGCAAATTTCTTCGACGGACTCGCCGACACCCTCGTCTCCCTTGACCTCTCCTTCAACTCCCTCTACGCCAACCTCCACCTCTTCCCTCGCCTCACCTCCCTGACCTACCTAAACCTGGACCACAACAAATTTGCCACCGGAATTCCCAAAACCATCTCTGCCCTCAAGAAACTGAAAGTTCTGCACCTCAGCTACAACCAGCTCATCAGTTCGATACCCGTCGAGATCGCATCGCTCAAGGAGCTGGAGTACCTGCACCTCGCCTCCAACCGGCTCTCCTCCACCCTCCCGAAATTCAGCTGCGTAAAAGTGTACAACCCAGATGCAATGTACGGCTACGATGTCACCAGGCTCGTCGAGCTCAACGTCCAAAACAATCGGCTTTCTGGTGGATTTCCGGGCTCAAATTTCTGCATCGGGCTGGCCCCAGACCTGCTGGACATTTCCAACAATTTGTTCGGAGGGCCATTTCCACAGCTGGACGACGAATTTAACGCACACCTCAACGTGTCACACAATCAGTTTACAGGGGACTTGTATCATTATCCTGGGGGAGGCGGATACTGGGGATATTCTGGGCAGGGACTTACTTCGTTCGATGCATCTTACAACAAACTGTTTGGGCCGATCCCAGATGGCCTCCGCAAATTCGGAGCATCAGCGTTTGAGGGAAACATTGACATGTGCGGTCCGCCCCTTGCCAAGGTGTGCCAGCCACCTTATGGTGGCGGTAGACGCCTGCTGTCGCAGTAACCCAGGGCTGAACTGTGTCAATTAACAGTTGTTGTACAGTAACCCTAAAAATTTTGTGTCATTCAGTGCTAGTTGCGGTGCAAGCTGCCCTTCGAGGATGAAAGGCGCCAGCTGTTGCAGGGTCAACCGTTTCTTATTTGTACATTATCCGACTAGTTTCTTACAAGGACTTGAAATTTCCTGCCATTTTGGGTGGAGGTGAGATGGCTGGAAGGGAGCACCAACATGTGTTTTGACCCCCCATGTTGTTTAGATATGGATGGCTTCAGGATGCTTCATGTGATAAATCCAAGCTCTCTCTCTCTCTCTCTCTCTCTCTCTCTCTCTCTCTCTCTCTTCCTTCTTTCTCTCCACGAACGCAAAAAGGAACACGACGCACAACCCAGTATGTAACAGGACTAGTAGAGACGACAGTGCACCGACAACATGAGTCTGAAAAAGTAGAGCTACAAGAGAAAAAATGACAGATAAATGACAAAAAATTAGTCAGGAGCATCCTGGGAGCACAAAAAACCAACAGCATTCACAACAGATTCGAACAGACCATTGCCGAGAGGGGTGTATTGAAAAATTCATCGTGTTGTTGATGAGTGTCAACCTGGACGACCTGATCTCCTCCGAGGGCAATGCGCTCACAAAGACGGTGATGTTCCTCGTTGACGTGCATGCATGGTGCATGCCATCATGCTCAGCACTTGACTTGGTTCTCCGATTGTCACAACGCATCATGATGCAATGGATGGGAACACGCAGCTGCTAGAGCACGTGGCAACACCAGATTATCCCTCATGTGCCTATGCCAAGTGCAACATACTCTTCCTCACTTGAGCTGCATGCGAAAAGACATTGCTTTCTGCGCTTCTATGAGATAGCAACATCCCTGACCAGGGGAATGTACCCTGATTGACTACAGAAATCCGAGACATGGCCAAGTCACCATCAGTTTAGCCATTGTTGAACGTTGTATACAATCACACAGCCCAAATCATGGTGCGCGAAGAGCATATTGAACAACTCAGTGCGCGTCCTTGAGGTGCCTTTCTTTGGGCTGCTGGTAAAAGTAGGTACGAAACATGACGGCAGACACCGCAGTGATAATTGAAGTCGTCATTAAAATGTTCTCATGTATAATTCATGAAATTTTCTATGACCAAGAAATTATCTCGGTTATCACAACTGGTAACCACACAAAGTTTAGGAGGCAAATATAGAATATTTGGAATAAGTGTCCGTGCGATGTTTGGCATTGGTCATCTAGTGTTCCGTAATTTTCAACTCTGACACAATACTCTCAACAATGCAATGGTTCGGGGAGGGGACGGGAGGAGGGGTGGAAGGGCAAGAGAGGAGGTAGTCAGATGGCTTTTTTTCCAGCAAGGCAGCATGATGTAGGACGTGACATGCGCACTCAGGAGGAAATTCCCGGGGATGCTATCCAACAACATCCTCTGAATAGTAGCATTATATCTCGGGATTGACAGGAAGTTCAGACAGTCAGCAGCAGTGACACGCTAGAGGTCTTGTTGGAAGCAGTGGTCCCAGCCGTTCTCATGCCCTGCAGCGTGCAACCACCTCCATGTTGTAATGAATGTACGACCGTGCTTGCAGCATCCATTCAAGTGACGTCGAGGTCAACATGCGGCGATGGCGGAAACCTCTTTCCCACCCAAGATGGTGCCGTACATGGGGTTACTCCGCTCTCGCATGAGATCCAATGCTGTTACAGTCTTGTGCTTGAGAGCGGGATGGTCATGGAAGAAAGAAGTCCAACCCAGGGATCCCTGCACACGTGAGGTTGCATGCACCGCAGGATGGATATTTCTTAGACGTTTTGAAAAACGTCTAAGAAATATCCATCCTGTCATGGAAGTAAGAAATCCAACCCAGGGATCCCTGCACATGTGAGGTTTCATGCATTGCTGTGTTCACGGGATGGTCTGACATGGCTGCAAGCGAGGGTGCGTACATAGGTAGCAGAGTGCTGTTGCTTTTCGTGTACTATCTCTTGATGGTGGAGTAGGACGAATGGCCCTAAAGGAGCCCAGTTATCCAGGTGGAGTCATGCAACCAATGGCCCTAAAACTGCCTTTGTGATGTTGCCGTTCTGTTTGAAGATCACCGTATGGATGATAGACATGTGATCAAGGCTAGACCAATCCATGTATGGGCTCATTCTCTTGGATCTGGATGTTGATGCCAGTGGAATCCCCACCCTCCCCCTGAAGTGGAAGAACCAGGTCCGGGAGGGAGCAGAAGGGCATCACTGTTGAATTCAGTGTAATCCATTGCGCTCGTCAGCGGTGTTGGCATCAAAAACTTCCGTGAGATCTGTTCAGATCGCCTGGTCCACTGCATGTCACACTGCTAACTCCTTTGCGGACAGAGCTGATGGTAGATGCTGCTGCATCTACCATCACCTCCACATCATCGTGTTTAGCGGCATGTGGGTCCTCATCTACCACGGTAGCGGCGTCGGCTTCAGCAGTTTCAGCATTGTCTTTCAGCAGTGGCTGCTCGCATAAAGAGGAAATACCCTACTTCTCTTGGATTTCAATATTAATTGTTTTTTTGGTTGATTGAATGCAATACATTATTTCGATCAATGAATTCGAAATGTTACATAAATAAATAAACTCAAACGGGATTTGAAAGGCTATGGGATCTGAGTCTTTGATGGTATCTTTTACATACTAAATGTTGAAATCAAGGCACCATTTCACCCGGATTCGACCATTTAGGACCACTAAATTAATTCACACCTAAAAAATCTCGTCTGCTTCAAAGATTTTTTAATTCACAAATTTCCATTGGCTGGAATTCAAGAGCAGTTGGGTAGTTCTTAAATATGATGATGTTCAATGACCTATAAACCAGGCACATCTCCATCTCACTGGTTCACTTTTTCATGAATATCATATGTGTGTCGTATGGTAACGTGGATGACCTGATGGACCCTTGACCAAGCATCTCATCAATTTGTTTTTTGAGCTTGGTCAGCTCGTGGTCACTCATCCGATAGGTTTCCGTGACCACCAGGTCTGCTGCTTGCTTTCAGGTGTATCTCATGATTGATGTTGGGTTGCAAAGGTAACTCTCTAGGCAGTTTGTCGAGAAGAAAAACCCTTCACAATTCTCCAAAAGAGATGGTATCTTTCTCAAAAAACTTGTGAACGTCTTAGGCCTTCAAGCCGATGAGGCTGGTGTTGTTGCGCTTGCTGCTTTGATCTCCTTTGCTTCCTCTGACTCCATATGGACTCGCCATGTCCATGCTCCACGTCCTGCATGCCAATTGGCCATGTCTAGTGATATCAGCTGTGTGCATCGTTTTGCGATTTCTACAATATCCTCTACCGGTTCCTCCTCTGTTGCTTCTTGAAAGCGACATTGCTTCATGGGTCGCTTGATCAGAGGCAGTTGTCTTTTCTTGCCATCAATGCTAATGTAGAATACACCACTACTCAAGTCTACTTATGGATTGTGTTGGAACAAGAAATCTCGCATTTGGCAAGTCGTCAAGGCCGTTACGTTGTGTAAATCTTTGAATTGTAGTCGGAGTGGTTCTTCAAGTCGACGGATCTGCAAGCATCCATCAACAGTTTTCCTTTCAGCACCCTTGGTTTGGTGCACAAATATAGCTTCTAAACCATGTTGTTGCTGACAAAATTGTGAGAAGCTCCTGCATGTCGCTACCGTTATACGACTTTTACAACCATTTGGTTGTACTTCTAACAATATTGCCAAGAGGTCATCTTCATACCCCTTGTCAAACTTTGCTCTTAGGAACCCTCGTCTTTGACGATGTGGGCCGTTCAGATGGGCAATCAGTCATTGAGAAAGTTCCAACCGGACATATGGTTCATAGTCTGCTTCTTCCCTTTGCCGTTCCCGACTCCTTTCTCTATGCCTACCCTCCTTTTCAGCCTACTACTATCGTTTTTTACAGTCATGCAAGATGTGTCCGGGCTTCCCGAAAATATAACACAACCGTTAATCACTTGGATCAATGGCACCAATCTCCATCAGAGACGGGGTTCCCTTGGACTTTGACTTCCTGCGGTCACAATATGGATTGTGGCCTTGGGGTTGTAAGTCGTTGGACTCTTGCATCAGAGTTTTGTAATCGACGTCTTTGATGCTATCAGCTTATTTGATCATCCGCAGAAGGTCATATTGGATGTTGAACATGGTGATTGCTTACCTGAAGTTGCAACCAAGGCTGACGTTGAGGTAGGAACAATGTTCGTCGGAAGTAAGATCACTGTCGGAAATGATTTTGCGAAAACACCGGGTGTACTCTGCTTGTAAGTCGGACAGCACCAATGGCACTGATTGCGGCTTGAAGCTTCCTTGAATATTCAATCTGAATGTGTATTTGGAATATGCACGGAAAACAATGTGCAATCGACCCAAGATTGGATTCAATCCATCAAGCATTGAGGAAGTTACGCTCAGCCAAAGGTTGGACCTGCCAAGGGGAAAACAAGTGACGGGAATCCATCCCCAAGGACCAACGTTTGACCCTCGGAAGACCCAACGAGGTCGTAGCGCGTCTTGGGGCCCGATAAGTCAATGAATCAAGGATCATTGAGGGCGAAGGGCGTTTCGGAATGGCGCCTCGATATGTTATTTCCAGAAAGGATGCTTCAGGCGGCCGTCACCGCAGGTAGTGGTACTACCAACGACTGATTTCCATGGTTCACGGGAACGGCCATATCTTGGCTGTTCCTCCACGGAATGATGTGTTTCATGTTGCGTTGAAAAGGTGGAGAGATGAGCTACGAGATGTTGAGTCAATAATGCTCTTCACTGGCCTGTGCAGAGCCACGCACGGCTCAGCGACCTTGGGTCCCCTAGGATGTGTCATCATTTACATATATGCTTGGATGTTGATACTTGAATAACAAGTACAGTTGACTCCCACTTTTCCACACGTGTTCTCGTGGTCCCCCACAATTATTCTACACTTTTGCATGCATTGAGAGGTGTGCACCGGTCTCCTTTTGATCACCGTTGCTGTCGGTTGGTGCTTGCATCCTCGGATGCTAGCACACCACACCCGTTTTACACTTGGTATTAGAGCCACCATTGGCTCAAGGGCACAATCATCTACGTGGCAAACTCTCTTGGTCAAAGTAGACCAGCATGCATCGTCTCTTTGGGGGATCCGTGTCCAAGGCCAACCACGAAATCTGGTGACATGGCGGTAACCGGAGGACCCATGGAGGAAGATGTTGTACATGCCGTAAAGATGACATCATCTGGCACATACTCATTGGCAGCGGCATTTGACACACAAGGCAAAGTAATAGCATCCACAGTCCTACAAAAGTTGCTGGCCGATATGCAGGCCAAGATGGACCTTTTGGAGAAGCAAAACGTGTATCTTAAGCAAGAGCTTGTAAAGCGTCCAGTGACAACACCAGTGGTAGTTGCCACTACAAACGGAAATGCGGTGATTTTCCTTAGTCCACCCAAGCCGGAGCCATTCCACCCATTGAGAAAGGATGGGCCAGCTCCATACCCTTGGATACTCGTACTAGAGCTGTACTTTACAGCAATGAGTGTGAATGTCTCAAGGTACGAGGCGTGCCGCGAATATGCCGTAACCCTGTTGACAGGGGCATCATTGGATTGGTGGGCCGATATAATGCGGTCCAATCCACACGGCTGTGGAGCAACAATGGTCATCGGAACTGCGGCCGCAACCAAAATCTCAAGCCCATCGGCTCCAACCTGCAGCAGTGACAACCCTATCCTGAAATGGCCGACCTTGTGGAAGGAGTTCACCGAGTTGTTCATTAAGCATTTAAACGTGGGTGACGTGAGGAACAATGCACATGTCAAGTTGTGTCGGCTTCGCCAAACTGGCAGCTTCACTGACTACACCCGCATATTTTGTAAGATCATTGCCAATTGTGACTTTGACTCCCACGAATTGTGCTTCCACTACAACAACAACCTCAAGAACTATGCCCACGGCTATGATAGTGATGCACTATCTTAATGACGACCTGCCGAGGATGATTGCAGCAGCATGGCAATATGACTTGCGCGTACAACAGGCTCATGCTAACAGCCACAACTCTTTTGGTGGTGGTTATGGAAAGCGGGCTGAAATTGACAATACATATATGGAGATTGGAGCATTACAATAACGCAAGCACTACAACTGTGGAAAGCCTATCCACATTGCGTGTAATTGTCTGGATCTAAAGAAGGGCGACGGCAAGGGTAAGCCAAAAGGGAAAGGGAAGAAAGCCATGAGGAAACAATAAAGGAACAAAGGAGTCCAGAAACGAGGAGAGCCGGGAGTAGATGGCATTACCCCTAGCTCCTCTCACCCCAAATCCCCAGTTGACCGTCCGCATGAACGCCTTGTGACAATTAAGGAGGTTCCCAAGGTCAAGCCATGAGATTTGGAGTATGAGGAGGAGCAACCTGTACTTCTCTTGGAGGCGCGAGTAAAAGATGTCAAAGGAAAGGTGGGGAGTCTGCTACATTGTGGCATGAACCACAGTTTTGTGAGCATGGAGTGTACTATGAAGTGGAGCATTGCACTCAGGAGCCAAAAGCAGAAGCGGACCGCCAACAAAGTGGACAACACGATTGAAGTGGGGTACCTGGTCCATCCCCTTTTCATTTGCGTTGGGAAGCTTCACATAATGATCATGTACCGGGTGTGCCCAATGACGGATTACAATGTGATCCTTGGTCGTGACTTCCTCCACAAGTGCAACCCCACCGTCAATTGGGAGGTGCATACCGTCTCAGTCAACCTCGGAAACGAGTATCCCCAACCTACGTGGTCTGAGAAAGAGGCCGTGGCGGAGGAGACTTACAAGAGGAAGTGTCACAATAGTCGGCGCCTCGTAAGGGGAAACCGGCTCTACTCATGCTAAATTTGGTGCAGTTCAAACGTACGATTCAAAAATGGGAATAACTTCTTTGGTTCGTACAAGATGTGGGGGATGATTTCTACAAACTAGAGGATGCTACCTGTTGTGGTGCATGGGACGACTCGTGAGCAGCCGGGGGCCCAAGACAAGTTTGTCGCGGTACCCGAGGGGCTTCTGAAAGTGTGCACAGAGTTTGTGCACGTGTTCGCGGACACCCTACCGGCGGGTCTGCCACCAAAGCGGGACGTGGACCATCGCATCGACCTCAAACATGGTGCATTCCTGCATGTTCGTGGAACGTACCGCATGAGCGACGCGCAGCTGCACGAGCTTAAGATAAAGCTGACCGAGATGCTGAAGGAAGGCTTCATCCACCCTTCTTTGTCTCCTTACGTTGCACGTGTCTTGTTTGTGCAAAAAAGACGGAAAAGTTGTGCATGTACGTGGACTGCCGGACGTTGAACGAGTTGACCATCAAGAACCGGCACCCGCTTACACGAGCTGATGAAATCTTCAATCAGCTCCGTGCGGCTCGCTTCTTTACAAGAATCAACCTCCATTCTGCCTACCACCAGATACACATTGAATCAGATTATGTGAAAAATACGGCCTTCCGTACCCGCTGTGGTCTCTATGAGTTTCTCGTGATGCCTTTTGGGTCGACCAATGCATCGGCCACCTTCATGGCAGTGATAAACAACGTGTTTTGGCCGTAATAGGATGACTTGGTAGTATACCTCGACGACATCTTGGTGTGTAGTAGGATGGCGGAGGAGCATGAGGAGCATGTGAGGAAGGTCCTCGAGATTTTTAGGAAGGAGAAGTTTTCTTGCAAAGCTCACTACATGTGAGTTCGTGGAGGGAAAGTTGACTTGGACACATAATAAACAGTGGATAGATTTCCATGGACCCGTGCAAGGTGTCGACCGTGCAAGAGTGGTTGAAGTTGCTTCGTGCACACGATGTTTAAGTTTTTTTTTTGTTTTTTCAACTACTACCGCAGGTTTATCCTTGGTCATGTAGGAGTGTCAGTGTCATTCTCCAATCTCAATCGTAAGGGGTGAGATAAGTAGAGTTGGGGAGTTAACAAACAAGAAGCCTTTTAGAATCTCAAAAGGGCTCTAACCTTCACGTCGACTTTCACATGGCCGACAGTGATGAGAGTTTGAATTGTTGATAGATGGGTCAGACCTTGCCATTGGTGGAATCCTTTTTCAGGACTTTGGCAACGGGTCACAACCAGCTGTCTACTATTCGCACAAGTTACGTGGGGCGGAGATGAACTACACCACCCATGAAAAGGAAATGCTCACCGTTGTCGCAGGCTTTAAGAACTGGAAAAACTATCTCGAAGTGCAAAAATGCACGGTGTATACCGTCCACCACGCGTTGAAGTACTACGAGACGCAGTCGAACCTTAGCTGGTGACAAGCGCGTTGAATTGAGTACCTCGAGTCGCACTTTGACTACACGATCGTGTACCAGCCGGGTTGTATCAACCCAGTTGACACACTCTCACAATGACCGGACCTGATGATGCGGGTTGTGTCTCTCACCATTCACGAGGATGCCTTCCTTGTGAATTTGTTCACGGAGGGATAAGAGGCACATGGGGTTTCTGACACTCCAAATGTGTTTTGCAAGGCACCGTATTGGCGGTGGCGTGGCATGCAACAGGTGGTGGTTCCTGCGGTGTCGACGCTTCAGCACTTGATTTTGGGTTGCCATGATAGTGGCCCGAGCGGTCATGTCTCCACCGACAAGACACTGAAGACGGTGGCTCGTTTCTTTTGGTGGCTCACCATGTCATCGGAATTCTGGTGGTTGAATTCTGCCAGAGTTGTGATGTGTGCCAATGCCACAAGGTGTGGAGGACAAAGACTTCGGGTCTCCTCCAACTCTTGCCCATCCTCGAGCAGCTGTGGCAAAAAATCTCCATGGACTTCATCACGGGCTTGCCCAACACAGTGATAGGTCACAATGCGGTGTTGGTAGTGGTAGATTCCTTCAGTATGATGTCGCACTTCATCATGACGCATGATACGGTGGGTGCGGAAGGTACGGCTCGGCTATTCCTCGAGCACATGGTGCAGCTCTATGGTGTGTCGCGGTCTATTACGAGCGACCGTGACCCGTGCTTCACGAGCAAGTTCTTGAAAAAACTCATGGAGTGGTACGGCAGCAAGGTGCTGCTGTCGACCAGTTTTCATTGCTACACTGATGGCGATTGGACAAGTTGAAACCCAGTTAGTCAATGAACCTCTTGGAGCCCCAAGGACCAAGGCTCGACCTTCAGAAGATCCAACGAGGCTGTAGTACGTCTTGGAGCCCAGTTAGTCAATGAATCAAGGATCATTGAGGGCTAAGGATACTTTGGAATGACATCCCAATGTGTTCTTTCCTGGGAGTGCGCTTCAGACGGCCGTCACCACCACTAGTGCTACTGCCCACGGCTGATTGCCGTGGTTAACAAAAATGCCCATATCTCAACTGTTCCTCCAGGGAATGATGCGTTTCTTGGCGCGTTCCAAAGCTGAAGAGATGCGCTACATGATGCTGAGTCAATAATGCTCTTCCCTGGCCTGTGTGGATCCGCACACGGCTCGGTGACCACGGGTCGCCTAGGATGTGTGATCATGTACATATATATTTGTATGTTTTCACTTGAATAACAAGTATAATTGACTCTCATTTTGCGACACGTTTTCTCGTGCTCCCCCAAAACAATGCTACGCTTTGACATGCACTAGGAGGTGTACACCGGTCTCCCTTTGGTCACCGTTGCCGCCGGTTGGTGCTTGCATCCTCGGGTTGAGGCTAGCACACCACACCCGGTTTACACTTGGTGTTAGAGCCACCCTTCGCTCAGGGTCACTATCATCTACGTGGACACCTCTCCTGGTTAGAGTAGACCAGCATGCATCTTGTCTCTTTGGCGGATCCGTGTCCAAGGCCAACCACGAACTCCGGTGACAAGGCGGTAACCAGAGGACCCGTTGATGAAAACATTGCACCGGACGTAAAGATGACTTCATCCGGCATATACTTATTGGCCGCGGCATTTCACACGCAAGGCAAAGTAACAAAAGCCGCAGCGTTGCAGAAGTTGCTCGCCAACAAATATAGCAAAGATGGGCGTGCTGAATAAGTAAAACGTGTACCTCAATCAAGAGCTCGTGAAGCGTCCAGTGACAACACCAGTGGCAATTTCCATCATAAACGAAACTACGGTGGGCGTCCCGGGCCCGTCCAAGCCGGAGCCGTTCGACCCGTTGAGAAAGGATGGGCCAGCTCCAAACGCTTAGATACTCGTACTAGAGCCATACTTCACAGCCATCGGCATGGATGCCTCAATGTACGAGGCGTGCCGTGACTATGCCGTTACCTTGTTGAGACCAAGTTAGCTTGCATCTTGTCCCGCCAGTATTACTTCGCCAACTTCTTCAACGTTTTGTCTTCTCCAAAATGTCCACATGGACTGGTGTCGTGGCACTCCTCGCGGAGCATGCAGCCGAGTTTGTCCTTCGGGGTACGACCACCTAGTGAGTAAATCATTTTCACCAATAGTGTGCATTGTACCAAAACTTGGCCCTGTCATATCCGCCATGCTAGTCGTAGCCACGTGTGAACAACTGCTCAAGATGCAGATCTGGTTTCATCAAGTCTGGTCAGCGGCTGAGTGCATCTGTGGGGTTGGTTGTGCCCGGCCGGTACTCGATATTGTAGTCAAACCCGGATACAAGAAACTCCATCCATTGGGTTTGACATCGAATGTGATTCGGCTGCTTCTTCAAATATTTCAACATGCGATGGTCGGTGTGTAGGACGCATCGACGACATTCACGGTAGCATCACCATGTCTTAAATGTGTGTACGACCGCTAGCATCTCTTACTTGTATACAGCATAGTTGAGTTCAAGTCCGTACAAATTTTGTGGGATGTACGCGACCAGTTGCTCTCTGCTGCTCTGATCCCATATGAGAACCACGCCAATGGCTTGATCAGATGTGTCCGTAGCCATGGCATAGTCGATCGTTGGATCGGCTAATGGTAGGACTGGCGCCAAGGTCAGAGCATTCCACAAAGTGGTGAATGCTTCTTGTTTGATGTTTCCCAATAACCACTCGGCTTCTCTTCAAGTGAGGATGAAGAGAGGCGCTGACACTCGGTCATAATCCCGTACAAAATGCTGATAACTGCAAAATTCAAGGAAGACTTGAACGTCTCGAACGTTGGTTGGTGTCAGTCAATCAATGTCTGCTTCCATTTTTCTCGAATCCATGATGATCCATCCGCCGTTGATGACGTGACCCAAAAACTCGATCGAACCACAACTGAAGTCACACTTCGAGAGTTTTCTGAACAAATTCTCTCTTTATAGAATTTCGAGAACTATTCGGATATGTCCATCATGCTCCCCCGGGATGCGGTTGTACACCAGAATGTTGTCAAGGAATACCCCAACAAAATTGTCAAGGTATGGGTGGAAAATATTGTTCATTGCTGCCATGAGCGTTGCCAAAGAATTCTTGAGTCCAAACGACATGACCGTGAACTCGAAATGCCCTTAGCATGCTCGGAACGCCGTATCACCGATGTCGGTGTTTACTGCACAGATTTGATGATAACCGTTGCGTAGGTCCAGTTTTGTGAAGATTCTAGCTCCTTGGAGTTGGTCCAAACGTTCGTTGGCTCGGAGGAGAGGGTAGCGGTTCTTGATGGTAGCGCCAATCAACACCCGGTCGTCCATGCACATCCACATTTTGCCAGTGTTCTTTTCACGAACAGTACTGGTGCAATGTATGGTGACGTGGATGGGCGGATGAACCCCTGGTCGAGCATTTTGTCCAGTTGTTTTTGTAACTCGGTTGGCTCATGGTCGCTCATTCGATAAGCTCCTCAAACTATGGTTCGACTGTCCGGTTTGAGCTCGATGCTATGGTTGATACCACGCTGGAGTGCTAGGGTTTTTCGGAGTTCGTTGGGGAAGACGTATGCAAACTCTCGGATGAGAGGTGCGAACCCCTTGGGAATCATCGTGAACTTTGTTGATGCCGATGAGACCGATGAGACTGATAAGGCGGATGAGTCAGCTACTGACACTTCCTTTTCCTCCATTGGTTCAAGATGTATGAGCCACGCACGAGCCCCTCGTTGCATACAGTGCTTGGCCACGTTGAGCAGTATCGGATGTACATGTTATCGCTTCTTGTTCGCTATGGTTTCCTCTGCTGGTTCTTACCGGGAGGGTGTCGGGAAACACGTCCTGGAACTCCGTGCACACCTTCCGAAGCCCCTCGGGTACCAGGGCAAACTTGTCTTGGCCCCCCAGCTGCACACGAGTCATCCCATGCGCCACAACAGGCATTGTCCTATGGTTTGTAGAAATCGTCCTCCATGTCTTACACAAAAGCCAAAGAAAATGCTCCTGTTTTCGACACACACGCTTGAACTGAACCAAGTTAAGCATCGGCAGTGCCAATTCCCTGTTACGAGGCAACGATTGCTGCATTGCTTCCTCTCGCAAGTCTCCCCCTCCACAGCTTCTTCCTCAAACCACGTAGGTTGGGGATACTTCTTATCTTCGAGGTTGATTGAGACAGTACGCGCCTTCCAATTGACGACGGGGTTGCACTTGTAGAGGAAGTCACAATCGAGGATGAAATTGTAATCCGTCATCGTGCACACCCAGTATGTGAAGCTTCTCCATGCAAATGGAAAGGGGACGGCCCAGGTACCCCATTTGAATCGTGCAATCTACTTTGTTAGCGATCTGCTTCTGGCTTGTAAATGTAATGCTCCACTTTTGAGTACATTCCATGCTCACAAAACTGTGGCTCGTGTTACAATCGAGCAGACTCCCCACCTTCCCCTTGACTTCTTTCACTCGTGCCTCCAAGAGAAGTACGGGCAACTCCTCCTCATACCCCAAATCCCATTCCTTGACCTTGGAAACCCCCTCAATTGTTTTAAGGCATTCGGACGGGTAGTCAACTGGTGTTTTGGGATGAGAGGAGCCAGGGGAAATACCATCTAATCCCGGCTCTCCTCGTTTCCCGAATCCTCTGTTGCTTTATCTGCACCTTTTGTGGCTTGCTTCCCTTTCCCTTGCCGCTTACCCTTGCCATTGCCCTTGTTTGGACCACGACAATTACACAGATGTGGCCAGGCTTGCCAAAATTACAGTGCTTGCGCTGTTGCAGCGCTCCAATCCCCATGAAAGTATTGTCGATTTCAGCCTGCTTGTCAAAACCACCACCAAAAGAGTTGTGGCTGTTGGCATGAGCATGTTGCACGCACGAATCATACCACTATGCTACTTTGATCATCCCCGGCAGGTCTTCATTGAGGTCGTGCATCACTGTCATAGCGTGGGCATTGTTCTTGAGGTTGGTGCTAAAGTGTAAGCACACTTCGTGTGAGTCGAAGCCACAGTTGGCAATGATCTCACGAAATATGTGGGTGTAGTCAGCGACACCGCCTGTTTGGCAAAGCCGCCACAACTTTGCACGCGTATTATTCCTCATGTCACCTACGGTAAAATGCTTAATGAATTGCTCCGTGAACTCCTTCCACAAGGTCGCCCATTTCATGGTAGGGTTGTCACTGTTGCAGGTTGGAGCCGATGGGGTTGAGATTCTGGTCTCGACCGCAATGCTGGTGACCATTGCTGATCCACGATCGTGTGGATTGAAATGCAATAAATTGACCCACCAATCCAAAAATGGACAGAACCATGGACCAACATCTCCATGGACTTCCTCACTAGAACACAGGTCACACCCTAGAGTTATGACGCAATTCTTGTGGTTGTTGAAAGGTTCTCCAAAATTTCCCACTTCATTATGATGACGACCATTGTCACCGCCGAAGGAAAAACAAAATTTCTAAACAATATCATACAGCTACACATCGTGTCGAGTACCATGAAAAGCGACAGAGACGTTCGATTGACCAGCTATTTCTGGTGCAAATTAATGAATTACTACGACAGTCGACTTGAGCTTGCCACGGCCTTCCACCCTCAAACCAACGGCCAAACCGAAAAGAACAATCACATGCTCAAACAACCTCACTGCACATTATGTGAGCCACACTGGACGGATTGGGAGGCCAAACTGCCAACTGCCAAACTCGCATATAACTCGGCAACGTCCACTGCAACGGTTAAACTTCCGTTTGAAGTGGTGTATGGCAAACTTCCAGCCACACCAGCCACATCAACATTCCTGTGATTGACATCGAACGTCGCGAATCTACACCATTTGGGTCAAAACACAGCAGACGCTTGCGTAGACACAAGTGGCAATGAAGCAAGCAGCCGATCGACATCGTAGCGACAACGTGTTTGGCGCTGGAGACAAAGTCCTCCTTAGTTCGATAGACATCAAGCTCCAAGAAGCCGAGTGTTTGAGACTCAAGCCTCAATGGTTGGGTCCGTTTGAGATCAAGAAGATGCAAACCCCCGTGGTTGTATGACTTTAACTTACCGAAACTATTCAAGTTCATCTTGTGTTACACATCAGTAGGTTGAAGTACTACTGGGACCCGGGCAAGAACTTCCTTCGTAGTGATGTACCTCTCCCTCCTTCTGAACAAGTGGACGAGGACACAGATTATGTCATCGTGGACATCCTTGGCCATTGATGACGTGGTAAGAAGACAGAATATCTTGTTAAGTGGTACAAATACAATGCCATCTACAACACATGAGAGCCCTACGACAACCTTCGCAACTTCGATCATCTGATCGACAGATATGCGCGACGAGACATCGCGGCTAAAAGAGAGTGAAGTCTTATGTACCAGATGTACACGAGTCCCAAAACTTTCCAGCTCGGCATTTTTGTTATAACACAAATAGCCCACCGCACGTTAAGACCTTGCACATTTTGAAAACGTCGACCACTTTTGAGAACTGTCGACACAAGTGTTGCGATATTTTGTTCGACTTCTTGACGCATGGAGATTTACAAAGAAACATCTAGCCATCTTCATTGTTGATCTTCCAAGCCCCCGATTCCTCGGCAAAGCTTCTTGATCCGACCACTCACGATGTGAATTCGCACGCGTTGCTCGACGATCGACCCAACAACCCCGACTACGTCTCATTTGTAACTCGACACTTGTATATATGTATTCGGTCATTTCAATACTTATCATCGTAGTACACTTTCCGCTAATTACAAATTGCTCAAGTGCCTCAAATTCTGAAACCGTATTTTGCCTCGTAACTCATACTTGTTCGCTATCCACACTTTGTTCGACAAAACACACAAGGGGGATAATGCTTTCCGCCATCCAGAATGGGACGCTTTGTAACTTTGTCGTTTCTCATACGGTGTGTCCACCTCCCACACTCAATCCAATGGTGAGTACGTGGGGATCTCCACGAGTGATATAGATGCTATAACTGCACAAGCGTCAATATAAGCCTGAGATATCCGTAAGTTGAATATTAATCATGCCATATCCAGAAAGTTAAAAAAAACTATGCCATACCCATTTGATGGCCATGCCTGATCGGCGGCGCATGTCGTCGATCGAGCGAAGCGAGGGAGGGTGACGTGTCACCCTCGCCGTCGCAAGAATTGCGATCAAGCAGAAACACCTTTTTTATACATTTTTTTTGAGAAAAAAAACCATTGTAATACATGCAAACCGCTTTCAAACCATACCCCAAAATATTCTGTAGAATTTAGGCTTTCACTTTTGCACGTGCACCTGCTAAGCCCCACGAAAGCAAGGCCCAACAGGTTCCCTTTCAACACATGGGGTATTTCAGACCCCCCACTCAAAACCCTCACAAACCCTTGGGAGAAAAGTCACAAATCCCATCTATTGAGGGGTTTGTGATTTTACTTTCATGTCTGAAGACGTCAGCATGCTGTCATTGGATGGCATGCGGCATCGACATAGCGTGTTCATTTGGATATAGCGTTTTTTTGCATGCTCGCTGGATATAGCGTAAATGAAGAGCAAAAAATCCTAGATTAGGATGTGCCATTTTTAATGTGCAAAACGTGGATATGGCAATACATATTGAGAATTTTGTGGATGTATGGTCACTCTCCCGAATCTACACAGATCGCAACGTTTGTTGTTAAAATGTCACCTACTGGTTTTGGTAAGGGTACATGTAGGATTAATCCATAAAATTCAAATGTGTGTATGCCCTACCCGGCGTTCGGAGGAATAAAACTACCTTACCCATCATTCTGAAGTAGAATACTGCTATATTGGACGTTCGGAAATCAAGACTCCCCTACCCACAAACAACGAGAAAAAAGGCATTTCGATATTACATGCAATGGACCGTCGACATGCTGATGTCAACGATTTTTTTAACAGTCACAAACTCCTCTTTTGAGGGATTTTTTAATGTTCAAGGGGGACGGGGGTTTGCGTGTGGTTTGCATCGGGGGTCCAAGACTCCCCATGAGTTTAAAGGGAACCTACTACGGCTCGCTATCGCGGGGCATAGTATGAGCTCGCGCAAAACAAAAACCTTAAAACCTTGGATGTAATTTGTGAAGGGTTTGACTATGGTTTCCTTTTAAAAAGTGGGGATTTTTGTGTTGAAAAAAAGAACAGAATGAGCGTTTTCGCTCGATCATCATTCTTACATGGGAGCGAGAATCACGAGGGGGGTTGACATGCCCTACCTTGCTTCGCTCGATCAGCGGTGCATACCGCTAGTCAGGCATGGTGAACCGAGTACGCAGTCTAATGTTTTCAAACCTCTAGGCGGGGGAGTCTTACTTTTTAAGCGCCGGGTAGGGCGTCACTGACCCCTCGCAGATTGGGTAGAAGGGTTATTATGCCCTTCCGGTAATGACCCCCTTGTAGTATTTCAGGGTTTAGGGTTTGTGTATCAGTTTGGTGATGGTGATATCCCGCGATACCTGGAATTGTTTGAGTAGTTTTGTGAGCAAGAAACAAATATTACAAGTTTAAGCACCGTGTTGATGTCCCAAGATTTTTACACGATGTTAGCATCTAGATAAAAAGGTGGCTCACTACAATAAAGCGATTTTCCTTACGTCATGAACGTTGCAAACGTACGCTTTTGCACATACAAGGACCCATCCTTTCGATTACGTGGAACAGGGTTCACAGGTTCACGAAAAGAGACGAGCATGACCTTAGCATCTTGCCAGCTCGTGATATTAATCGATTTTCTCTCTTTCCGGCATTCCAATTATTTACCTGAGAACGTGGAATTCTTTTAGAACAAGTCGTTGTAAGACTAAGAAAAGATGAAAGGTTGCGTTTGCTGGTAAGACCTCCAGTAAGAGACCGTTGGATATATATTTTCCTGCTTCCTCCTAGAAGTTCTTCAAAACATTATCGCGATGCTCCTTCATGAAAACATGCTTTCTGATGATACGCAATTTTCCCAACATCATAAGGCAAATTTTAGTCACTTGATGGATAAATCGCAAACATCACGGTGCCTGTTTAAGATGTCTAGGCGATGAAAAATCTATGCCGGTCGCCAATTCTACCTGACGCCAGCAGAGAATGGAGGCCAGGCGAAAATGCGACTCTTTTGTTTTGTAGCGATTGTTGCAATGAAACAAAACCCCATTAGCAACTAGATTTTGGTGTTAGTAAGCCGTTTGTGTCATACAAATATCGAGACATGATCAGTTAGGGATGTACTACTTATGTGACGGAAGGGTACTGCATCTAGGTCATGAACGGAGAGCAATAACACTATGATGATCGATCTGAGCACGATGCAAAAGGATTGGGGCTAGAAACAAGCTTGAGTGAAGAGGGAAAGCTGAAGCGGTAGATACATGAAGTGATGATGGTGGTAGTGCCGAGGCGCGGGCCGCGGGGCTGTAGCGACAAGGCACGGGTCAGCATGATGTAGGGGACGTAGCGACGAAGAATGGGCCGACGAGTAGAGGAAAACGCTTAGGCAGAAACATAGGCATACACGTCGATGGAGATGGAGAGTTGGAATTTCCAGAGGCGGGGCGAGCGACGAGCAAAGATGTAGCGCAAAGGAGCCGATTGAGCAACGAATGAAAAGCGTGGAGGCAGGGGGAGGCCCGGGCCTTGCAAAATCATGACAATGAGCTGGAAAAAGGCAACGATGATGTAGGAAGGCATTGTGCCATGGTAGCGGGCCAATGGATACGGTGCGAGTGGGGGCAGGGCCGAAGCCTGGGCCGAAAGAGTTGAGGCAAATAGAGCTGATTGACCACAAAAGGGTAACCATCACATACATGGTGCAATACTTAAGTATAGTACTACGTCTAATCTAGGTCCTTAGACTATGGGGGACGAAACGTGAGAAGGCGCCTTTTGCGCTTGATTGCCTTGGTTGTTTGTGGTGCCACGGAACGACGCCAAATGCTATAATCCAGACCGCCTTCTGGAGGTAACCCCAACGGGTCGAAAGGGCGCGTGGTTGTCCCGGGAGGCTTAGTCGTTTTTGTTAAACGAGGTCCGGGCCGCGGAGTTGTTGGCGGGTCAGCGCGGGACAGGAAGTAGCCGGTGGCCGGTAGTAGTCGTTGGACAGCCTAGAAGAGTTGTTGACATGTCTAGGTACCTCTCCTCCAACATGAATTTGATGTTGGTGGGAGTTGAGCCACACCGAGAGGAGATATCTCAGCCAGTCTTTGGGTGGAGATGGTCTTTGGGTGAGGAGACAGCCGAGCAAGTTTTCTCGATTTGAGCCTGGTGCCAATTGTATTTTTTGGACAGCTGGCACCTCCAGGACATCAACACGGTGCCTTAGTGAACCTGTGCGTATTCTTCTGAACCATCACACCCAAACCGAGCCCTTCGCAAGTGATCTTCATGAAAGCATTGTTGAGGTGTGTTTTCCACCTTTTGTATGAAAATTGCGCCATCACTTGACACTCATATTTTTGGTGATAGATGCGATGATGTATTGAAATGAAAAATAAAACAAGCACATTTCAATCACAGGCAACTAAGTGCGAACTGCTTGGTTTGCGACTCGCCTAGAGGCGAGGTGACGGGTCCAGATCGTAAAGATGGTAGGTGCCTGTTTCGATTACCAGTAAATTATAAACGTTGACTTTGAACATTCATATGTAGTTTATGCCTATTTTCAAGCCACATATATGCTAGGACCTGCTATCGTTGGAAACTAGTCTCGTATGTAGTGTTCTACAGATCGAGTAGACAACGAAGCTACTTGATGGAGACCTTTTTGTTTTCTCAATAGGTTTAATGTAGTTTCTTGTGAACACACATTCAGGTCTCTAGTTCAAAGAAACAGTTCCCAAAAATGACGCACCCGCGAGATACATCGAGTTGTCGGCATTCGTCGAGTGGCGAAAGCGACTCACACTGGGACTCGCCCTTCTCACTCGTTTCTCCCTTCTAATTGGCCAGTGTGTTCTGTGGTGTATGCTTGGTTCGTCAAATCATGTTCGCATCGATTCGTCCGAAGCTGGACAAATCGATGCCAACATCGTCTGGTTTTGTTGCACGTTTCTCCATGTTTCTTTTCGTCGGCCGTCATGTTGTACGTTCACCTCCCATTACATAGAAATCTGATGGAAGGGCGCTTCCAGAATAGGGCTCTCCGAGTAACCAGGAGGGTGTGCGACGAAAAAATTCCAATGTTGCCCATTCTAAAAGCTTGTCGTTGTGTTCTGTGTTTTTCGCCAGTTGGCCCCTGCGGTCAACGCTGTCGCCAGTGATTTTGTGCTGCCCTCTGCCTGCCCAGCTTTTTTTTATGTGATGACATGAGTTTCGATTTGCTCTGACCCATTGATTTTCCTTTTGCGTTGCCTATGCAAAAGCGGAGGGTTGCTTCCGTATGATGTTTCCTACCAATGTCAACGGTGTTCAGGGAGGCGGAGGAACCCACAGTGATGTGCCTATGATTGCGCCTATTACGGTCGCCATATATCGGTAGGTTACTTCGCTACAATTGCGTAGAAGCACATACGATAACGTCATTCATGATTGATGGGTTGGTTTACATCACTTCACACATCGAACAATAGCACTCTAGCATCGCCTTAGGGTTCGTGCATCAGTATGGTGATATTGGGAGTGATATTGGGGTGATCGTTTGCGATGGAAGAGGTGATATAACACAGCCCGTCGATCACGGATGACATAATCAAACATGAATCTGCGTTGTTGTGGCGAAGTTCCTTACTTATGTCTTGCGAGGTAAGAGGCGCTTCGCGAGGGATAACGCGGAGTGTTCCACAACCACCCTGAACACCATTGACTGTTGCGAGAACGTCACGCGGATGGACCTCGCCGCTTTCGCACAGGCAACGGAGAAGAATGTTGAACGGGTCAGTTAAATTCAAAACTAATTTGCCATCCCATAAAAAAAAGGGTGGGTAGGCACAGGGCAGCACAAAATGGCCGGCAAAAGCGTTGACCGCAGGCGCATACTGGCGGAAAACACAGACCACATCGATTGGCGTTTAGGTCGGGCAACTTTGGAGTTTGTCGGCCGCCCAGAAGAGCGTTAAAAAACATGGCTGGTTTATGTTTCATTTCGATTCATCGTCGCATATATCATCGAAAACACGGGTGTCAGGTGATGGAGCATTTTCGATACAAAGACACACCTCGACGATGCTTTCTTGTACATCACTTTT
>SZWC01017457.1:10698-38106 GCA_023375785.1 Penium margaritaceum | reverse complement strand
GGACTCTTTGCTGTGTTTTCTACGTCTTGTAGGCGTCTTTCGGCGGACTGGCCATGAGGCCTATTTGCATGTTTTTACATTGTATGTCCTCTGTCTGTCGATGGATGCATGCATGTGACCAGTCGTAGCGTCCATCTTTTGATTCTGCACGTCTAGGTTCAGACGGCGTAGCATTCGGACATGTGTGCGCAGAGTTACGACCAAAACACTTGTTTTGGGCCGGTTTTAGGACAGCTTTTGGACTGCTGCGTGCGACACCCGCCGTGCGCCGCGGCAGGTATTTACGCCATGGACCTGTCATTTGTCATCTCTCTCTGCATATGCTATATTGAAACATTCTGACACTGTGCCTTCTAGGCACAGTGTCAGAATGTCTGTTGTTGTGTGTGTAGTACACAGCTTACGGTGACCCCTCGGCTCATGTCCATTCACGTGCAGACCCCTGAGATTGGCGACGGTGGCAGAAGGCTGGCAGCCAGCGGCGACGGGCGCCCAGAAGACTTCCGTATTTTGTAGACTCGTGCTGTGTCACAGCACGTAGGCGTGCAGCCTATCAGGATGTAGATCTCGTGGACGTGGCCGTTTCGGTTCAAACGGCTCGTCGTTCTGACGTGTCTACATGGAATTGTGACCAAAACTGTGTTTTTGCCACTGTTTTGTCCTGCTAGAAAAATAGCGCCATTGTGCGCCGTACGTGTGTGTGCATCCACTAGGTCCGTGGCACTATTTAGGTTGGCCAGACCTCAGTTGTCATCTCTCTCTGCATATTTCAACTTTTGTAGCTTCTGACACTTGTATCCCTAGCCAACCCCTTGTTCTCACCACCACCTGTGTGTGCTAGTGAGTTGGCTAGCTGGCTTGTGTTGCCACGCTAGCGACAGCAGTGCTAGGAGCTGTCTGTCATGGTATCAGAGTGGCGAGCCAGTGCTCGCATAGCTGCGCAGCAGAGACGTAGCAGCCGAAGAAGTCGTGAGCAACTGCAGCCGTTGCCTTGAGGAGCAGCAGCAGCAGTGCTCACCGTCTCGGCGGGAGGTCCTGGGAGGGCCCACCACCACTTCGACCGCTTTTTTTTATAAATCCGCGGTCAATCCGCGGTCGTTCCGCGGTCAGTTTGCGGTCGTTCCGCGGTGCTCCACGGTGACAAAGCCTCCGCGGTGGGCGCGGCAACCGCGCGACCGCATCGGAACACGCGTCGAGTGCCGCGGAGGCACTTGGCGTTCCGCATCCGTCACCTCGCGGTGACGTTGCCAGTCCAGATCTGCGGTATTCCGCGGATCCACGCAGCTCCGTTGCAGCACCTCCGCGGCCGTTCCGGAAAACATTGGCGCTGCTCGCCGCAGCTCCGCGGTCGCAGGTCCGCGGCACACCCGCCGATCCCAGAACACGATCGCTCCACGGCGAGTGCGGAACGTGTCGACCGCGGAACCCCAGCAGCCCGCCCCATTCTACACCGGCGCGACCGCGGTGACCGCGATCATCGACGGTGAACCGCGATAAAACCGCGATGCTCCACAGTCATCTGCGGTAATCCGCGGTAATCCGCGGTGAGGTTCACCGCGGAAGGGATCCGCGGAGCCGTTCCGCAGAGGAGTTCCACGGGGTGGAGTTTCCGCGAAGGGGAGATTCTGCGGAGACGCTCCGCGGAGGAGTTCCGCGGAGGGGAAAATAGGGGAGGAAACCGGTCGCCATGCCGAAGCTAATCTCCTCCAGTATGCCCGCCGATGCAGCTGCCGAGGGCAGCGCCGTCAGCGGTCAACGTCGACCACCGCCATCATCACCACAGCGGCAGCAGCAATAGCAGCAGGAGCAGCAGCAGCAGCAGCTACCACTACAGCAGCAGCAGCCACTGCAGCAGCAGCAGCAGCCACTGCAGCAGCAGCAGCAGCAGCAGCAGCAGCAGCAGCGACAGCAGTAGCCGCCGCCACAACACCAGCAGCCGCCGCTACAGCAGCAGCAGCAGCGGCCGCCGAGCCCGACGACATTGGCGCGCCAAGTGCGCGCGTTGGCGGACCTACAGGCGGAGAGCCGCGATACCTTGACGAGGTAGGTTGCCGAACTCCAGGATATGGTCAGGAGCTTACTGCCCCAGCAGTAGCAGCATCCGTCAACTGACCCGAGCGAGGACCACCTTGCCCACGGCGTTAATGCTAATGAAGTCGTAGAGAACCTCTCCGACTTCGGCGATGAGGGCGAGGAAGAGGTGCTCCGAGCACGCCTCATGCGCCTGGAGGTGCGTCGCAGAGCGCGTGAGGCCAATGCAGCCCTCCAGGGCACCAGCTCCAGCGCCAACGCTGACCCGAGCTCATCTCGCCACCCGTTGAGCTTTGAGGAGCTGGCTCTGCGGGCCCGCCTGGGTAAGGGGATTGCCTCCTCGATACCTGGCCCCGCAGTGGCTTCGGCCGTNCCCACGGCGGTAATGCTGATGAAGTCGCGGAGAACCTCTCCGACTTCGGCGATGAGGGCGAGGAAGAGGTGCTCCGAGCACGCCTCATCCGCCTGGAGGCGCGTCGCAGAGCGCGTGAGGCCAATGCAGCCCTCCAGGGCACCAGCTCCAGCGCCAACGCTGACCCGAGCTCATCTCGCCACCCGTTGAGCTTTGAGGAGCTGGCTCTACGGGCCCACCTGGGTAAGGGGATTGCCTCCTCGATACCTGGCCCCGCAGTGGGTTCGGCCGTTGCCCTGCCGACGGTCAAGCCACCCAAGTGGTTTGAGTCGGACCCTTCCGTCTTTCAAACTGGGAACGACTTCAAATCCTGGGAACCACGCTTTCGCATGTGGGCCATGAGCGAGGGAGTCCTCCCCTACTACCTCGCACCATATCAGGCGTCTGACCCCGCTCAGACACACATGGCAGTCCGAGCAGCTTCTGGCCTGATGAAGGCCGCGCCGGACTTCACCAAGGACTTCAGTCGGTTCCTTGACGATTCGCTGACCGGCTCAAGAGCCGACCCTTGCGCGGCGTGGGCACTGGCCGTCACTCTGTTTGAGGGCGCCACCTTGGCTTTGACGTCCCAGCGCCGACTTCAACTCCCTCTGCCAGACTGCTCAGGAGTCTGAAGCCGACTGCTGGCGCCGGGCGATCCAGCTGTACGAGGATCTTGGGGACGACACCCCCGCGCAATACTCCGCCCTCCAGATTATCCTCTACGGCATCCAGCCCGACTACGCGCGTGTCTTCAGCAACTTCGACCAGACACTACTTCGCGACATGGCGAGCGACGGGACCCTACTCTGCTGGGCCACCCTCCACTTTCTGGATATCGCAGGCATGGATGCCACGAACCGCGCTCGTCGTAGCACCGCTTTAGCTGCAGTTGCCGCCGCGTCTCCCTCCCCGTCGTCTACTGTAACGGCGGCTCCAGCTCAGGAGAAGAAGGGCCGCAAAGTGTCAGGTGGTGGTTCCAACGGCGGGACCAGCAGCGGCACCAGCACTGGCAGTGTCAGCAGCAGCAGTAGCGGCGGGAGCAGCAGCAGCGGCGGGAGCAACAGCAGCAGCGGCGGCAGCGGCAACAGCAGCCGCGGCTCTAGCAGCACGACTGGACGCCGGCTCGTGTGCTTCAACTGCGGTGGTGACCATCGCTATCCCGACTGCACCCGCCTGACAAGACGCCCACTGGACTGGACCAAGGTCACCCGTGGGCTACAGCAGGCGCACGAGGCGCGCATGTGCCAGACGTCCGGTGCTACCGCCCGCTCGGCCGCCACTAACGCAGCCGTCCCAGAGGAGTCCGCTGCCACAACAGGCTCCTCCGCGGATCCTCACGACCAGACGCTCGCCGAACGCGACAGGACGATCGTCGAGCTACACCAGCTTCTCGCCCTGCGCTCATCTCAGGGAGGTGCGAGTGAGTTGACTGAGTCGAGGGGTCCTACTGCCTGTGGACTGTCCGTGTCGTTACGTGATGATGCCTGTGGTGGTCCCCATGCCCAGCCGTGTGCGCGTGACGGACCGGATGACGTGTCTTGGTTGCATGCGTCTCATGCACGCTCCGTTGCTCGTCTTGCCGCGTCGCCTGCCGAGCGCCCTGCTGCCGCGCCTTGTTCTGTCGCCGAGTGCCACGTTGCCCCTTGTACACGGGTCACAGATACCACGTGGGTCGTGGACTCTGGTGCCACCCATCACATGACGTGTCGTCGTGACGCCTTTGTCGTCTTGCATCCCGTTGGCACTGTTTGCTCTGTTCGCACTGCAGCCGGCCATGAGGTCGCTGTCCAGGGTGTTGGGGTTGTGCAATTCACCGGGCCAGCTGGTCCCGTATACATCTCCGACGTCCTCTTTGTCCCTGATCTGGAACTCAGCCTGCTGTCTATCCGTGCTTGCACCAAGATGGGCCTCGGTGTCACGCACACGGCTGCCGATGCTCGCATCTTTGTGCGCGACACCAAGGAGACCGTCCATAGTGGGACGGTCGTCGATGACCTGTACCACATTGATGGGTGTTCTGCGAGTACACCCCCTTTGCCTCCCTCTTCCGCTGCCTGTGTTTTCATCGCTGGTGCTCTGTCCCCCGAGCACCACCGCCTCCTGCATCGACGTCTTTGTCATGTGCACCGGGGGGCTGTCAATAGGCTGATCCGCACTCAGCCTGCTCTCGGTCTTGATGCAGCGTCCTTCGAGGCGCCGCCCACGACCGACTGTCTGGCCTGTGCTGAGGGAAAAATGCACGGGTCTACCTATCCTGCGTCTGTCTCCAGGGCTCGCCGGCCCCTGGAGCTTGTCCAGTCCGACCTCATGGGTCCGCTCCCTGTCGAGTTTCAGGAGGACCGCGGTCGTTACGTCCTGACGTTGACTGATGACTTCACGCGCATGCGCTGGGTCTACAGCTTGCGTCAGAAGAGCGATGCAGCCATTGCGGTCCACATGTGGCTGGTCATGGCCGAACGCCAGTCTCCCCACCGCCTTCAGACTTTCCGCTCGGACNCGTCCTTCGAGGCGCCGCCCACGACCGACTGTCTGGCCTGTGCTGAGGGAAAAATGCACCGGTCTACCTATCCTGCGTCTGTCTCCAGGGCTCGCCGGCCCCTGGAGCTTGTCCAGTCCGACCTCATGGGTCCGCTCCCTGTCGAGTTTCAGGAGGACCGCGGTCGTTACGTCCTGACGTTGACTGATGACTTCACGCGCATGCGCTGGGTCTACAGCTTGCGTCAGAAGAGCGATGCAGCCATTGCGGTCCGCATGTGGCTGGTCATGGCCGAACGCCAGTCTCCCCACCGCCTTCAGACTTTCCGCTCAGACCGTGGCGGCGAGTACCTCAGTGACATGGCACGCTCCTTCACCGAACTCGGTGTCTTCCACAACCTCTCTGCTCCCGCCACCCCCCAGCAGAACGGTGTCTCTGAGAGCTGGAACCGTACCATGGAGGATGCGGTCCGCGCCATGCGCGCCGACAGCGCCATGCCTGAGGCCTTTGCCTTTGAGGGCATGGCATACATGACTTGGGTCTGGAACCGCATTCCCCACGGTCCCCTCCCAGGTCACCGCACGCCCTAGGAATTGTGGTATGGGCGTCGCGCGGACCTGCGCCTGGCCCGTGTCTGGGGCTCCCTTGCCTGCATCTGGTTCACGCCGGAGCAGCAGGGGAGCAAACTCTCTCCGCGGGGCCGCCTCTGTAGCTTTGTTGGCATCGCCCCGCGATCAAAGGCCTGGCGGTTCTGGGACCCTGAGCGCCGCCGCATCGTGGAGTCTCGTGACGCTCTCTTCTTCGAGCATCTCGCCTTCCGCGACCTTGCTCGCATCCACGCTCTGTGTGCTGCTCATGCCCCTGGGTGTTCCGGTCTCCGTCGTGTGGGGGAGGCTCCTGGCTCGGTTGGCACAGTGCCCCCGTCCAGTGCCGTCACTCTGTCGCCGGCACCCCCAAGGCTGTCCCCAGCGGTTGTGCCCACCGGCACCCCCAGCCTCGCCCCGTCTATGGCTCGCTCCTCTGCCCCCGACTCTCCGCTCTCGCCCTTGTCCGAGTCTGCGTCCGAGTCCGCTTCCGCGTCTGAGACTGAGTCTGACCCTGCGTCTGCTTCCGCGTCTGAGGCTCAGTCTGACCCTGCGTCCGCATCCGTGTCTGGTGCCAAGTTGTTCCCGTCTCCGGCCATAGACGCGCTTGAGTCTGCCGTGGGCCTGTCCCCAGCTGATGATGCCACGCCAGTCTCGAGTGGCACGCCTGCCGTGCGGACCACACCGGCATGTGAGTCATCAGTGCCCTCTGCTCCTGCCCCGTCGGACCCCTACACACGGGCACCCGGCGGACGTCTCCGCCCGCGCCCCACGCGCAGCGTCGTCAGCGGTGATCCGGGCACAAAGGCCCTCGGCCTGAGTACGCACGGCCTTGCTGAGGTTCACCCTGGCTGTGCCACTAGTGCGGCACTACTTGCTCATGAGCGCAGTCTTGCTCGTGACGCCACTAAGTCCATGGTGACGGTCGACCCTCCCTCTGCACCATATGCCCTGGCTACACGGAGTGCACCAGTGCTGGCTCCCGATCCCACCAATCTGCCTGAGGCCTTGTCGGCCCATGACGCTGAGCAATGGCGCACTGCCTGCCAGGCTGAGCTTGATGCCATCCGCGAGCACGGCGTCTTTGAGCTGGTGGACTTGCCAAAGAACCGCAAGGCCATCAAGGCCAAGTGGGTTCTACGCAAGAAGCTTAAGCCAGACGGCACTGTGGAGCGCTACAAAGCGCGCCTGACAGCAAAGGGCTTCTCTCAGGTCCCTGGTGTGGACTACACCGAAACCTTTGCCCATGTTGGGCGGATGACGACCACACTCACGTTGCTAAGCCAGGTGGCACAGCACGACTGGGAACTCCATCAGATGGATGTCAACAACGCCTTCCTAAACGGGGATCTTGAGGAGGAGATCTACATGGTCCAGCCACCCGGCTTTGAGGATGGTACCGGTCGCGTGTACCGGCTGCGGAAGGCCTTGTACGGCTTGAAGCAGTCACCGCGCTGCTGGAACCAGGAGATCACCAGCACGTTGAGACGCGCTGGGTACGTCCAGAGTGATGCTGACCCATCCCTGTTCATCTCACAGTCCCCAGCACCGCTCGCTGCCATCCTCGTCTACGTGGACAATCTTCTGATCGCCGCGCCCGACGTGGGAGCAGTGAATGCTGCCAAGGCCGTTCTCTCCTCGGCCTACAAGATGAAGGATCTTGGTGAGGCTTCTGTCTTTTAGGGGATGGAGATCGTGCGCGACTGTGTTCGTCGCACGCTCCGTGTCCATCAGGGACGCTACGCACAGACCGTTGGGGAGCGCTTTGCCGACCTCCTCGCTGCCGTCCGCACGGCCTCCATGCCCATGACCCCTGAGGGGCAGGCCGCCCTGAAGGTCGATGACCCAGCGAATCCGGGGGAGCCAGTTGATGTGACCCTGTACCTATGAGTCATTGGCTCGCTCATGTACTTGGCCACCACGACACGACCCGACATTGCCTTCACTGTCAACCTGCTTGCCCAGTTCTTGCAGGCTCCGCGCCAGCGAACACTGGAGGCCGCAGTCCGATGTGTGCGCTACATTTTGTCCACCGCACGCTTCGGCCTGTGCTTTTGCGAGCAGGTGTCCGTTGTGCTCGATGGGTACACAGACAACGACTGGATGTGGAGTCCAGATGGCAAAAGCCGCACCGGCTACATCTTCCTCATTGGAGGCACTATAGTGTCCTGGCGAAGTGGGAAGCAGGGCTGCATCGCACGCAGTATTGCTGAGGCAGAGTATTATGCCCTAGGTGCCGGTGCAGCGGAATGTGTCTGGCTCGTACGTCTGTTGCGTGAACTACGTCAGTCCGTTCCCCCCGTGGTTCTCCACTGTGACAACATGAGCGCAGAGGCCATCGCCAAGAACTCAGGTGTGTTCCATGCACGCACGAGGCACATCAAAGTCGAGCATCACTTCGTGCGTGATCTGGTTGATCGTGGTGAGATCCGAGTCATCCACGTGAGCACTGACAAGCAGTGCGCGGATTTTCTGAACAAGGCTCTGGGTCGTTCAAAGTTTCATGCGGCCACTCGTTCCGTTGGACTCTGCCCCACCCCTGTTGCAGGTTGATTCCTCATGTGCCATCCTATATGTGCTATGCCTACAACTTGCAGTGGCTGTGCGTTTCCTACTCTGTACAGCGTCAGTGTCTGCATGTGCATGGACGTGTTTCGCCCTCCGGTCATGGGGGAGTGTTGTTGTGTGTGTCGTACACAGCTTACGGTGACCCCTCGGCTCATGTCCATTCACGTGCAGACCCCTGAGACTGGCGACGGTGGCAAAAGGCTGGCAGCCAGGGGCGACGGGCGCCCAGAAGACTTTCGTATTTTGTAGACTCATGCTGTGTCACAGCACGTAGGCATGCAGCCTATCAGGATGTAGATCTCGTTGACGTGGCCGTTCTGGTTCAAACGGCTCGTCGTTCTGACGTGTCTGCAGGGAATTGTGACCAAAACTGTGTTTTTGCCACTGTTTTGTCCTGCTAGAAAAATAGCGCCGTTGTGCGCCGTACGTGTGTGTGCATCCACTAGGTCCGTGGCATTATTTAGGTTGGCCAGACCTCAGTTGTCATCTCTCTCTGCATATTTCAACTTTTGCAGCTTCTGACACTTGTGTTTGTGTCCCTAGCCAACCCCTTGTTGTTCTCACCACCACCTGTGTGTGATAGTGAGTTGGCTAGCTGGCTTGTGTTGCCACGCTAGCGACAGCAGTGCTGGGAGCTGTCTGTCAGTATCTCCTAGCCAAACCCTTGCCGTTGTGTGTACGACCTGTGACTGTCGTCACCGTCTGATCAGGCACTGACGCCCGGTCAGCGGCTGTGTTGCTAGGAAATTTCTACTCACTTTCTCATGGTATCAGAGCAGTGAGACAGTTCTCACTGAGCTGCGCAACAGAGACGCAGCAGAGCAGCAGCAGTGAGAGTCACCGCTGCAGTAGTGTTCCTGGGATCTGTTGGAGACGGCCGGTCGCCGTCAACGCACTCCACCCACCACGTGAGATCGCAGCAGCAGCGGTGTGTACCGCCACAAAGAGGTGCGTGGCGGCTGCAGTGCGTGCAGCCGCCCTCCCACAGCCGCAGCAGCAGAGCAGCAGTAGCAGAGGCGGTGGCAGCAGCAGCGCAGCAGCAGCGGCCGCAACAGCAACGTGGGAGCAGCGGCGGCAGCAGCAGCATCGGCAGCAGCAGCGCAGCAGCGGCAGCGGCGGCAGCAGCACAGCAGCAGCAGCGGCAGTCGCGGCGGCCACAGCAGAGCAGCAGCGGCAGTAGAAGCAGCAGCAGCGCAGGTACTGGCAGCAACAGCAGCGCGCGGCGGCGGCAGCCAGCAGCAGCTGCAGCAAGCAGCAGCAGCAGCAGCAGTGCAGCCGCTGCTGCCACCGCTGCACACGCAGCAACGCAACTGCTGCTGCAGCTGACAGCACAGCTGCAGCAGCAGCTGGGCGGAAGCTACTGCGCAGCTTCCGCGGAGCTGCCGCACGCCACCGCGAAGCGGCTCCACACTCGCGTAGAACCGTGACAAAAAAAAGGAAGGAGGGGACGAGCTGACGTCAGCATTGTTGATTGCTGACGTCATCAGGGCGTGCTGATGTCAGCAACCACTTGCTGACGTCAGCATTACACTTGGCCAAATTTTCACCCGGAAAGTCAAATGTTGCCAGCTTTTCAAATCCTCGAGAAACGCAGACGGTTTTGAAATCCAACAAACTTGACCTGTCGTCACATAGTGAGCGGCGACACGAGTTCGCCCGACGACAAGGACAAGGGGCCAGGTGATCCCTCCTCCTCTTCTTCAGGGGTATTGAGCCCTCGCTTGCAGGCCATTGTGGACCTGCGCAGCCAGCAGGATGAGCTGCGTCGTCTGCAGCGAGAGCATACTGACGCGATCCGCACGCTGACTAAGCTTCTGCGTGCTCAGTCCACGGCTCCTTCGCGGATTTCTGAGGGAGCTGCTGGCGTTGCGGCCTCTACGTAGCACTCGGCCCAGGTGCCCGTGACAGGTGCTCCGTCTGCTCCACCTCCTGCTGTGGTTTCTCCACCACCTGTTGACCTCCTTGATGACGAGCCATTCATGCCAGGCTTCGAGGATGACTCCCAGACAGGGGATTCGTCTTTTACAGGAGCGCCTCCGCCAGCTGCAGACAAGTACCCGACCTCCACCCGTGTTCCCGATACGATCGTCACCTGACTTCCCCGGGTGATCACCCTCTCCCAGGATTTTTTCCCGTCTCTCGCCCTCCTCAGCCTGCGGTTGCTCTCCCCATGGAGCGACAGCCAAAGGACTTTGAGGCACCACCTCCACGGTACATCAGCGAGGATGGCTTCGACTGCTGGGAGATCCTGTTTCAGGTGTTGGCCACTTCCGAGGGAGTGTGGCCTTACTACCACAGCCCATACCAGTCTAGAGATCCAGCACAGGCGCTGACAGTAGCCCAGGCCATGCGCGGACTTCTCTATGCCATGCCACGCGAGACTGTCGTCGACTTTCGCCCCTTCCTCGGCGAGGCTGGCACAGGCACCGGAGCCGATCCTCGTGGAGGCTGGGATCTGGCGTTGTCCCTACTGGCCGCAGAGACGCACGCCACGCGTGCGTCACACATTCGTGCTTTCCACTCGCTCCGTCAGGGACCAGCGGAGCCTGCGGCGGATTACTGGCGACGCGCCATGCGTATCTACACGCGTCTGGGGACATCAGGGGGCACACAGCTGTGGGTGCTTCGGACGATCATGCTCGGAGTTCGCCTGGAGTACACTGACATCTTCACACGGTACAGCGACGCTGCCCTCGAGCCTTTCTCAGCCACTCTGCAGTTGCTCCCTTGGGCACATCAGCTTTTCCTCCAGGTGACATCGGCCCGCGAGGCAGCAGTAATGCATCAGGAGACTTCCCTCGCTGCAGCAGTCATCGCATCACCACCATCTTCCCTCCTGCAGTCACCCTCATCCACCTCCATCACTACCTCATCTTCCTCCTCCTCTTCAACCCCGTCTACACCCACGCAGACGCAGGGCGTTGCAGCAGCTGCCCAGGGGAAGAAGAAGAATAGGAGGCACGGATCGGGTCAGCAGCAGCCGTCATCCAGTGGTAGCAGTGGCCGTTCCGTGCACTGCTATAACTGTGGAGGCGCCCATCGCTACACCGAGTGCCAGCAGCCGCTTGACTGGACGCACATCACTCGTGGGCTTCAGGCTGCCCATGCTTCTCGCACCGCGTCCGGCACGTCGCCCGCATACTCCTCTGGACGCGCGGCGACCACGAGTGCAGCTGTTCCTGCGTCCTCACCAACGAGCAACAGTGATCCAGACCCATGCGACCGCACCATTAGCGAGCTTCGTCATCTTCTGGCGCTTCGCTTTCAGGGAGGTGCGAGTGTGTTGTCATCGTCGAGTGGGTCACAGACTGCTTGTTTGTCTGTCCTCGTGACTTGTGATGATACGTGTGGGGGAGCACAGTCCGCATGTGATGATGATGGGCTTAACTGCACTGACTGGATTCATGAGTCTCACCTTCGTGATGTACGTCGTTCCTTCCCAATGACGGCTCAGCATCCCTCTGATGCCGAGTGTTCCATTGCTCGTTGTACATTGACGTCCACCAGTCGTGACTCTGGTGGCACTTGGATCATCGATTCCGGTGCCACCCATCACATGACGTGTCATCGTAGTGACTTTGTGGTACTTGGTCCTGTCTCGACTGTCCGTTCTGTTCGTACATGCTCTGGTCAGTCCTTGCCAGTCCACGGTGTTGGGGTTGTATGCTTTGATGGTCCGTCTGGCCCCCTGTATCTCTCTGACGTGCTGTTTGTGCCTGATCTTGAGCTCAGTCTGCTGTCTATGCATGCCTGCACTCTGATGGGTCTCTCTGTTGAGCTTACCATTGATTCAGGGACTGTGACTGCTCTTGACACCCATAGCATTGTCCTGCGTGCTTCAATTATCGATGCTTTGTATCGCATTGCTCGGCCCTCCTCCCCTTGCTCTGCCTTTTCCTCTACTCGTGTTTTTGTCACTGGTGTTCTATCCCCAGAACACCAGCGGTTGCTTCACCGTCGTCTGTGTCACGTGGGCTCCGACACTGTGTCGAAGCTCATTCGGACACAGCTTGCTCTCGGTCTTGACGTGGCTTCTTTCGAGAAGCCACCCAAGACCGACTGTCTTTTTTGCGCTCAGGGGAAGATGCACCGGTGCACTTACCCTGATTCGCGTTCCCGAGCACTGAGGCCTCTCGAGTTGGTCCACTCGGACCTGCTCGGTCCTCTCCCGGTCGAGTCCCTGTCCGAGAGGGGCCGGTATGTTCTGACGCTGACTGATGACTTCACCCGGATGCGGTGGGTCTACAGTCTGCGCCAGAAGAGCGACGTCGCCCTTGCGGTTCGGCTCTGGATCGTGATGGTTGAGCGTTAGTTTCGCTCGGATCGCGGCGGCGAGTTCCTCGGTGAGATGGACTCCTTCTTTGCTGAGCACGGAATTTTTCACCAGGTCTCCGCTCCTGCTATCCCACAGCAAAACGGTGTATCTGAGCGTTGGAACCGCACCATGGAGGATGCGGTTCGCGCCACGCGGTCTGAGTGCGGTCTCCCGGAGTCCTTCGCCTTCGAGGGCTTCGCCTACATGACTTGGGTCTGGAACCGCCTCCCGCATGGTCCGCTTCCGGATCATGTTACCCCGTACGAGCTCTCGCTTGGCCACCGTGCTGATCTTCGTCTCGCTCGCGTCTGGGGTTCCCTGGCCTCCGTATGGTACACCGAGGATCAGCAGGGGTCCAAGGTCTCCCCTCGGGGTCGCTTGTGTGCCTTCATCGGCATCTCTCCGCGGTCGAAGGCCTGGCGCTTTTGGGACCCCACTCGCCGTCGTGTCATTGAGTCCCGTGACGCGCTGATTTTTGAGTCACTCACATACCGTGATCTGACTTCGATCATAGCCCTCTCTGCAGCTCATATCCCTTCCTGTGAGGGTCCTCGGCGGATGGGGGAGACTTCTCCGCCAGCGACCATTCCTCGTCAGGCTGATGTGTCTGCTCGAGTCCCCTCTCGGTCTCCAGCAGTTGATGATCCGGCTATCATTGCCGTTGGTCTGGAGATCCCACCTGTTCAGCCTGTTTCACAGCCCACAGGTACCGATGCTCTCACGCCTCCTCCTGCACCATCACCTGTGTCTACTGGCACCCCTGCTCCGGCGTCTGACCTAGTCCAGCCCACTCCTGACCGTACGTCGGCTGACACTCCTGTCTCAGTGTCCGGGCCAGCCTTGCCTGCTGTCACACCCAGCTCTGTGTCCCCCACACACGCATCTCCTCGCACGGCATCTCTGGCTGCCTCGTCTCAGCCCTCACCAGCTGTGGTCGTACCTGTCCCTGTGGTCGTACCTGTTCTTGAGCCTGAGGTGCGCCCCTTGACCTCTGGTTACTCCCGTGAGCCCGGTGGCCGCCTTCGACCACTGGATTCCGGAGCTCAGGGAGCGTCGGGTCCCGGACCCACGCGTTCCTCTCGCAGCATCGCGAGCGGTGATCCAGGCACAAAGGCCTTAGGCCTGAGTGTCCGCACTGAGCTTTCATAGGTACACCCAGCGTGCCCCATAGGGCACAATCTGGTCACTCACGAGTTCCATATCGCCTGTGACGCAGCTGCTGATCTCGTGGCCGTCAGGCCTGACACTGAGGCGTGTGCACTTGCCACGCAGAGTTCCCCCTCTATGGCGCCTGACCCGGGCACATTGAGGGAGGCTTTCTCATCACAGGATACTGATGCCTGGCGAGCTGCTTGCGAGGATGAGCTTCGCGCTATCCGAGAGCACAGAGTCTACGAGCTGGTCGACCTTCCCCCTGGGAGGAAGGCGATTCAGGTCAAGTGGGTCTTTCACAAGAAGGTGAAGCCGGATGACTCACTGGAACACTACAAGGCCCGCTTGGTCGTCAAGGGGTACTCTCAGATTGAGGGAGTTGATTACACTGACACCTTTGCCCCTGTCGGCCGCATGACCTCAGCTCGAGCTCTGTTCGGTGTAGTGGCTCAGCATGACTGGGAAGTGCACCAGATGGATGTGAACAACGCGTTCCTCCATGGCTGTATGGATGAGGAGATCTACGTGGCTCAGCCATCTTCCTTTGAGGACGGTGACAAGGTCTGGCGCTTGCGCAAGTCCTTGTACGGCCTCAAGAAGTCTCCACGGTGTTGGAACCGGGAGATCACTGGCACCTTGACTCGCACAGGATACGTACAGAGCAAGGCAGACCCCTCGCTCTTCATCCTACCGACACCCGAGCGGTTCACCGCCATCCTGGTCTATGTTGATGACCTTCTGATTGCGTCTCCATCCCTGGAGGCCGTGAAGGAGGCCAAGGCTGTCCTGCAGACTGCCTACAGGATGAAGTACCTTGGTCCTGCATCGGTGTTTCTTGGTATGGAGATAGTGCGAGATCGCAAACATCGGACAATGTTGCTGCATCAGGCCCGATACGCACGAGTCGTGGGGGAGCGTTTCAGCGATCTCCTTGGTGCAGTGCCCACCGCTTCCACACCCCTCACACCTGATGGGCAGGATGCCCTGAAGGTGGATGACCCTACACAGATGGGGGAGACAGTGGACGTGACCTTGTACCTCCGTCTCATCGGATCTCTGATGTACCTAGCCACTACCACGCATCCTGACATCGCGTTCGCCGTCAACCTCCTCGCTCAGTTCTCGCAGGCTCCACGTGCAAGAGCTCTTCACGCGGCTATGCGAGTGGTACGGTATGTGGTCTCCACGCCATATCTTGGACTCTGCTTTCATCGGTAGTGTTCGGTGGTCCTTGACGGTTACACTGACAGTGACTGGGCTTGGAGCCCTGATGGGCGCAGTCGTACTGGCTACGTGTTTCTGCTCGGTGGTACCGCGTTGTCTTGGCGAAGCGGGAAGCAGGGCTGCATCGCACGTAGCTCGTCGGAGGCAGAGTATGTGGCTTTGGACGCAGGGGCTGCTGAGGCAGTATGGCTGTAGCGCTTGTTTCTTGAGCTTGGGCAGTCAGTAACGGCCATTGTGCTGCGTTGCGACAACCAGAGTGCTCTCGCCATTGCGGAGAACTCTGGTGTTTTTCATTCCGCACAAAGCACATTGCGGTTGAGCATCACTTCGTTCGTGATCCGGTGGAGCGACGCGTGATCTCCATCATGTGGGTTGGCACTGACTTGCAGCGTGCTGATTTCTTGATGAAGGCACTTGCCCGCGTAAAGCTCCTGGTGGCCATTCGTTCTGTTGGGCTTCGCCTCGTGCATGAGAGTGGTTGAGTGTGGGATGTGTGCCTGCGTCTCATCTGTCTGTGTCACCCACTATTGTGGTTATACCAGTGCTGCACGCGTATGGACATGCGTACCATCGGGTCATGGGGGAGTGTTGTGCTTTGTGCCGTTCTTATACAGTTTACTGTGACCACTCGGCCGTGTCCATACTCGTGTAGATCCCTGAGGCAGGCGGCCCTGGTGACACCGGCACGACGACAGGCGGCGGACTACCAGCTTGGAGCTGACCGACCACTGTTCCAGAGCCCCAGATGCCACCGAGACTCTTTGTTGTGTTTTCTACGTCTTGCAGGCGTCTTTCGGCGGACTGGCCATGAGGCCTATTTGCATGTTTTTACATTGTATGTCCTCTGTCTGTCGATGGATGCATGCATGTGACCAGTCGTAGCGTCCGTCTTTTGATTCTGCACGTCTAGGTTCAGACGGCATAGCACTCGGACATGTGTGCGCAGAGTTACGGCCAAAACAGTTGTTTTGGGCCGGTTTTAGTACAGCTTTTGGACTGCCGCGTGCGACACCCGCCGTGCGCCGCTGCAGGTATTTATGCCATGGACCTGTCATTTGTCATCTCTCTGCATATGCTATATTGAAACATTCTGGCACTGTGCCTTGTGTCTCCTAGCCAAACCCTTGCCGTTGTGTGTACGACCTGTGACTGTCATCAACGTCTGATCAGGCACTGACGCTCGGTTTGCGGCTGTGTTGCTAGGAAGCTTCTACGCACTTTCTCACCCTCCCCCCTTGTTTGCGATGCAAACTAAGTTCAAACCCTACTCCAAATTACATTCCGGTTTGTAGGTTTTACTTTTTGCGTGGGCACCTATTAGGGCCCTTCAGGTTCCCTTTCAACGCATGGGGTGTCTTGCACCACCCACCCAAACCTCACGCAAACCCCTCCTTTGGCCGGTCACAAGCCCCTCAAAAAAGGAGTTTGTGACTGTTCGACTGAAATAATGACGACAATACTCCGACGCTGCATTTTCTTCAACGTCGACATGGTGTTTGTGCATTTTTTCCTGGATGGGCACAAATGCTCTGGTGCCCATCGTTTCGGTCGATAGATCCGCGGTGTCCATAGTTGAAAAACGAACCGACGATGGTGTCCATAGTCGAAGACGACTTATCAGCGATGTCCATAGTGGAAAACAAAATGACGCCGATGTCCATGGTTTTCATTGAGCCAGTGAAAACTGAATAACATGACAACTGTATCCACATTTTTGTCGAAGTATTCAGTCGTGTTGGCGTTGCACGTCCGAAACAAATCTCGCATGTTGATAGGCAGGTTTGGTAGCCTCCGTTGGTTTGTGTGGCTTCCACCCGTCACGACTGACACCGCTAGTTTACCGATATACCCACATTCGGGGTATATGGTAGAGGAGGGCGTGACGACACCACGGGCCTCCGGATTGCACCGAGACTTCTCCAACACCTACGACAGCGCCGGCGAGACGCGGTCGATGCGTTCTGGTAGCCCTGTAGGCTTGTCGGGAGCTAGGAGAGTTTTCTCGGTGGGTTGAGACCCGCGCACCCGGTGGACTATACCGGTGCGACGAGGAGATCCGGTGGCTATACTAGTGCTTCCGATGTTCGGAAAGCCGTGTGTGATGTCTGGACGTTGATTCTGATGTTTTCTTGCACTGATCCTATTTTCTCGGTGGTCGAGACCCGGGCACTCGGAGAGCTGTTCCAGTGCCTCGAGGAAACCATTGTTATTGTTATCGTGGTGTACGTAGTGTGTTCTCACCGCTGACTCGTTTGGGCTCAACGGGGGTAACAGGGCCCGGTGCGGCTAGCTGCCGGCGCCAGACTCTCTCTCCTTGTTCTTTTATACTCAGCGCTCCAGACTTAGCCAAATTCTTGTCGTCTTCCATCGCACTCACACACACAGCTCATGTTCGTTTTTGCATGGGCCTGCATGCCCTAAAATGTTTCCAATTTGGTATCAGAGCATAGGGGGGCGTGTGAGCAGCAGAAGCAACAACAATGGGCAGAACGCAAAGAGAATGTGTTGGTTTTTGCGCATCTCTCATTTTGCTCTGTAGTGTCCTCCCGGCTTCTGTACATCGGCGTGCAGATTAGTGACGGCGAGACTCGACGCTGATGGAGTGTCGTCCGGTGGAGCCGACGCACGCTGAGGTCTACTCGCAGCTCGCTGGAGCCTCCTCTCTCCGGCGACGTGCTCAGCTCCATCGACAGGCCTCCTCGGTGGTCGTGCTGCCAGCGGTCACTACCACCTCAGTTGTTGTCTGCATGCGTCCAGCGCGTCTGCATCGTCATGCTCTGCCTAGGGTCCTTGTTGCATGTTGCATGGCCCTGTTCGGCATCATGGACCATCGTAGGTGCTGCCTGGGTTCGGGCAGCCATAACTCCTTGCTACTATTCTTCTACCTGTTTCTAACCGCACGACTGAGTTTGCACCGTCGGTATTATGGTGTGGTCCAGTTTTCAGGCAAAACGGACGACGCCCGGGTTTTGGGCTGTCGGCTGTCTGGTAGGGCTCACCGAGAAAACCCTGCCTGACAGAAAATAGGTCTATTTCCTGATTGGCTGGTTAGCTGAGTAAAAAGCTGTACAGAGCTGGGGGGGAGCTAGAACTTGGAGGGGTCTCCCATTGTTCTTTATTCTTGATTGCTAATCAATTACTTTCAGTTTCCAGCTGCTTTCTAGCGCTAACACTGGCGCGCACACTTCTGAGTAACAAACCCAGAGCGTCCAGACTTAGTCTCTAGAGCAGCAGACTGAGGGGGCAGCTGACTTAAGCAACTAGCGTGGAAGCCCGCACGCTGCATCAACAACGCTGCTGCCCCAACCTGCTGCCTAGNAGAAAACCCTGCCTGCCAGAAAATAGGTCTATTTGCTGATTGGCTGGTTAGCTGAGTAAAAAGCTCTACAGAGCTGGGGGGGAGCTAGAACTTGGAGGGGTCTCCCATTATTTTTTATTCTAGATTGCTAATCAATTACTTTCAGTTTCCAGCTGCTTTCTAGCGCTAACACTGGCGCGCACACTTCTGAGTAACAAACCCAGAGCGTCCAGACTTAGTCTCTAGAGCAGCAGACTGAGGGGGCAGCTGACTTAAGCAACTAGCGTGGAAGCCCGCACGCTGCATCAACAACGCTGCTGCCCCAACCTGCTGCCTAGGATTTCTGTCCTGGTATCAGAGCCAGAGCGTAGCAGCAGTAGCACAAGACTGACGTACAGGTGCCAGACAATGCCGGCGGACCTCCATACGTGCCAGTGCAGGGGAAATGCTGCCGGATTTTTTCCGGCAGCATTGACCCGCCTGGTGGCGGCGTCAGAATTTTTCCCACGGCCACTGGGCCAGGGGAAATGCTGCCGGATTTTTTCCGGTAGCACTGACCCTACGCTTGACGCGAGGAAGTGAGCGCCCGGCCATGTCAGGCCCTTGCTGGCGACGACGCACGCGACGATGTCCTCCAGGTGTGACGGACAGCAGCAGCCAGCAGCTTGCAGCAGCAGCGAGCAGTGGCAGCAGCGGCCAGCAGCAGCAGCACATAGCAGCAGCTGGCAGCAGCAGCAGCCGGCAGCAGCAGCAGCGGAAGCGAGCAGCAGCTGGCAGTAGCAGCAGCGCGCAGCAGCTCGCAGCAGCAGCAGCCGGCGACAGCAGCAGCAGCCGGCCGCAGCAGCAGCAGCAGCCGGCCGCAGCAGCAGCAGCACCAGCGGCTGCAGCAACAACCGCAGTAGTAGCAGCCGCAGCTGCCCGCAGCTCGCTGCTCGCTGTGAGCAGCGAGCTGCTGGCAGCGAGCTCGCTACCCGCAGCAAGCAGCAAGCAGCAAGAAGCGAGCTTGCTGCTCGCAGCAAGCAGCAAGCAGCGAGCTTGCTGCTCGCAGCTCGTCGCTCGCAGCAAGCAGCGACAAGCAAGAGAAACAAAAAAAAACACAGGGACCCCCTCCCTTGTTCAATGTAGGCGCAGCAGCAGCAGCGACAGCCGCAGCCGCAGCCACAGAAGCCGCATCCGCAGCCGCAGCAGCAGCAACAGCCGCAGCAACAGTAGTAGCCGCAGCCGCAGCCGCAGCAGCAGCAGCAACAGCAGCAGCGGCCGCAGTAGCCACAGTAGAAATCGCAGCTACAACCGCAGCAAGCAGCAGCAGCACCTGCAGCAACAGCAGCAGCCGCAGCTGCAGCCACAGTAGCAGGAGCAACAGCAGCAGCGGCCACAGCAGCCGCAGCCGTAGCCGCAGCCGCAGCCACAGCAGCAACAACATCGGCAGCAATAGCAGCCACCGCAGCAACCGCAGCAGCAGCAGCCGCAGCAGCCGCCGTAGCAGCGGCGGCAGCACCAATAACTGCGGCTGTAGCCCCACAGCAGTGGCTGCATCAACCGCTGCTGACGTCAGCGGCCGTCCCCTGACGTCACTACTCCTGTCATTGCTGACGTCATCAACAAGAAAAACAAGGGGCAAAACAGTAGCACTACACACACGTAGTAGCCTCTGCTGAAGTCAGCCATCCTCGGCTAACGTCACTGCTGACATCAGTAGTGCACAAAAAAAAGAAAAAAAATCAAACAAAAAACAACGGACCCTTAACCATGGCTGGTAGTCCCGGTGAGGAGGGGTCCTCCTCTGTTGGGGGAACCCCTACCCCCCCTTTCTTGTAGAGACTGCAGCAACAGCAGCAGCAGTAGCCGCAGCAGCAGCAGCAGCCGCCGCCGCCGCAGCAACAACAGCAGCAGGAGCCGCCGCCGCCGTAGCAACAGCAGTAGCAGCAGCAGTAGCAACAGTAGCAGCTGCCGCCGCCACAACAGTAGCAGCAGCAGCAGCAGCAGCCACCGCCGCCGCAGCAGCAGCAGTAGCAGCAGTAGCAGCAGCAGCAACAGCGAAAGTAGTAGCAATAGCAACAACAACAACAACAGCAGCATCAGTACCAGCAGCAGCAGCAGCAACAGCAGCAGCAACAGCCCACTGGTGTCGTTGGCGGCAACCCTGACCCCCTCGTTTCTCTTCAGCAACAGCTCGTCGCCTTGACGCAACAGCTTGCAGCGCTACAGCCAGACTGCCAGACTGCCACTAGTGTGCTGCCGTCGTTCATCCCTCCAGGGCATGCCAGCCCCGCTGTGTCTGCTGCCACGTACTACCTGGCACAACAGCAGACTCAGCGCCAGCGGCTGACAGTGACCTCCATCCTTTGCCCCACTCTGGGTGCCGGCCGCAGGTAGAAGGACTTTGAGACGCCGTCGCTGCCGCTTCAGGCCGGCGAGCAGTTCCGGAGCTGGGAGCTCAGCTTCCGGATCTGGGCACAGGGTGAGGGTCTGTGGGCATACGACACCCTCCCTTACGACTCCACCCAGGCCGATCAGCTGTATGACGCTGGTCGCGCCGTCCGTGCCCTTGTCCCAGTCGCCCCTCCAGCTTCCCGCCTGGCTCTGGAGCCTTTCCTCGGCTACTTCATCGCAGGCGACATCCCAGACCCTGCAGCCGCATGGCACGCCCTCACCAGGCCCCATCGCCTGTCTAGCGACGCTGAGATCAGCCGTCTGCTCCGGGAGCTCAACTCCCTGCACATGGGGGAGACCGAGACGGTCACTGCCTACTGGCAGCGGGCGGAGGACATCCTTTGTTGTCTCGGCAAGTCTGCTCCGCCCCCTCTATCTACGCTCCTCACCATCAAGCCCTGCGCCACCAGCGCGTACGCAGACGTCTTCATACACTACCCCCAGGACGTCCTCTCCACCATGGCGGCCCAGGGCACCCTCATGCCCTGGGCATATGAGCTCTTCCTCCGCATTGAGGAAGCTCGCCAGGAGTCCCAGCTCCATCGCACGGAGGCTCTTGCATCCCCTGCCGTTGCCTCCCCTACCGTTGCCCCTGTGGCCGTTGCCTCCCCCGCCACAGCTACCTCATCATCTTCGGGGAAGAAGAAGAAAAGCCGGAACAAGAAAGGCAAGGGTCCACCGCAACAGCAGCAGTAGTAGTCGTCGACCGGGTCCAGCGGTGGTGGCTCGGTCTGCCACAACTGTGGCCATCCCGGGCACGGGTGGTACACGTGCCCTCTCCCGATGGACGAGGCACGCGTCATCCCCACCATGCGTCGCCAGCGGGAGCGCCGCCTCGCCTCTGCCGCCGTCGCTACTGCTGGCCCTGACACTCCGAACTCGTCCAGGAGCTTTGCCACTTCGACAGCTTCGCCTATCTTGCAGACACCCGCGCCGCAGCAGTACTACCCACAGCCGTCGGCAACTCCGCTTCCTTTGCGGGCTCAGTCCTCCTACTACCCGGGCTCCGGCGCCGTCACTCCGCACTCCGTCTACACTCCCAGGCCGTCCTCCCGTGAGCGTCAGCTGGAGCAGTTCATCGCGCTCCAGCTTGGCCTACCTCGCCCTCCTCCCCTGGGAAGTGCGAGTTACGTCACCTCCTGCCCTCCTGCCCAGCCCTGCATGACTGAGACTGAGCTGCGGTCGTGTTCCGTTTCCTCGTATGTCTCGTCGTCCCCCGTGGTCTCCTCCACCCCACTCCTTGAAGAAATTGCGTGGCTTGATGATTGGCAGTCTCGTTTCGCGCCTCCTTCCACCGCGTCCGCGTCCCTTGCTTGCTGCCATGTGACCGTTAGTGATCTGGCGACCCCTGTCCAGGACCCTGCTGAGACCTGGATCATCGACTCCAGGGCCACGCATCACATGACGGCCTCTCGTGAGGCCTTCAGTATGCTCGGTCCTATAGGCTATGTCTCCGGTGTCCGGACGGGTTCTGGACAAGTGTTGCCTGTCCGTGGTGTTGGCGTCGTTCGTTTCCGTGGTCCTGCCCGTGACGTCTTTCTGACTTATGTCCTCTTCGTCCCTGGTCTGGAGCTCAGCCTCCTGTTCGTGACTGCCCTTGACCACATGAGCATGGACGTTGTGCACTCGCGTGGTGTCGGCACTGTGTCGTTGCGTCCGTCTGGTCTTGTCGTAGTGCACGCCACCGCCCGTGGCAACCTGTGGCACGTTCCTTGCCTCTCCTCTTCTCCTCCTGTCTTCTCCCCGTCGGCCGCCACATGCCATGTGTTTGTCACCAGTACGCTTTCTCCTCAGCACACCCGCCTCTTGCACCGCCGCCTTTGCCACGTCCACTCTGCCACCATAGAGAGCATGCTCTGCACCCAGCCGGCCAAGGGCCTTGACCCGGAGACTTTCCCTCTCTCGTGCCCCACTGAGAGCATTGACTGCGCTCAGGGGAAGATGCACCGGTCCATGTACCCCTTGTCTTCCTCCCGTGCATCCGCCCTTCTTGACCTTGTCCACTCGGACGTCATGGGCCCTCTGCTCACCGATTCCGTCGGTGAGCATGGCCGCTATGTCCTCACCCTTACGGACGACTATTCTCGCTACCGCTGGGTCTTCTGCCTCCGGCAGAAGAGCGATGTCGCCTGAGCCATTCAGGACCGGCTTGTCCTCGTTGAGCACGAGTGTGGCCGCTCTCTTCGTCGCTTTTGCTCCGATCGTGGTGGAGAGTACATGGGTGAGGCCACGACCTTTGTCGCCTCCCGCGGGATCCACCATGAGACGTCTGAATCCTACACACCCGCCCAGAATGGTGTCTCCGAGCGGTGGAACCGTACCATGGCCGACTCCGTTCGCACCATGCGGGGCGAATCCGGTCTCTCCGATGGCTTCTATTTTGAAGCCATGGCCTACATGACCTGGGTCTGGAACCGGATTCCCCACGGTCCCCTTCCCCGCCAGTCCACGCCATACCAACACTGGTGCAGTCGGCGCGTTGACCTCCACCCGGCTCGCGTCTGGGGCTGCGTGGCCATTGTGTGGCTGCCCGCCCCACAGCAGGGCGGCAAGCTCGTCCCCCGCGGACGCCCCTGCACCTTCCTCGGTGTGTCTCGTCAGTCCAAGGCCTGGCGCTTCAGGGACCCGTCCCGACACTGCATCGTTGAGTCCCACGATGCCCTCTTCTTCGAGGACTTGTTTCCTCGCGACCTCATCCGCTCCGGCTCGTCCGTGTCCCTCCCGTCGCGTGGGGGAGTGGTGAGTCCGTCCTCCATCCTGTCGCTTCCGGGTGACACATCACTCCATCCCTCTGAGCCGGTAGCCCCTGTCGCGTCCTCTGCCCCCCCCGGGCCAACAGTCCCAGCCGCGTCCGCTGGCCCCTCCGAGCCAGCTGCCCCCGTCGCGTCCGCAGGCCCCTCCGGACCTGCTGCCCTAGTCGCGTCCGCTGGCCCCTCCAGACCAGCAGCGCCTATCGTGTCCGATGGCCCCTCCGGGCCAGCAGCGCCTGTCTTGTCCGCTGGCCCATCCAGGCCGGCAGCCCCAGTCGCTTCCAATGGCCCCTCCCGGCCGACAGCCCCAGTCGCGTCCGCTGGCCCCTTTGGGCCTGCAGAACCTTTCGCGTCCGCTGGCCCCTCCGGACCAGCTGCCCTAGTCGCGTCCACTGGCCCCTCCGGGCCGGCAGCCCCGGTAGCGTCCGCTGGCCCCTCCGCCCGAGCAGCCCCTGTCACATCCGCTGGCCCCTCCGGGCTAGCAGCGTCTGTCGCATCCGCTGTCTCCTCTGGACCAGTAATCTCGTCCGCTTCCGTTGGCCCGTCAAACTCAGGGCCATCTCCTGCCCGACCGCGCTACACACGTGGCCCAGGCGGCAGCCTCCAACCTCGGCCGACAGTGAGCGCGCAGACCGTCGCACCGCGTCCCGTGGCGCCTCGACCTCCTGTGGCTCCACGTATCTCCTCCACTCCCACGGTCGTGAGTGGGGACCCTGGCACGAAGGCTCTCGGCCTGACCACTTCCGACATCATCGCAGACCTTCACCCGGGCTGTGCAGTGGGCTACGCCATGCTTCATCACGAGCATCGGCATGCCGTTGTGGTTGCACTCGCCCGCATCCCACCTGGGGCTCGTGATGCACACGCCCTTTCAGTCCGGTCCACAGCGTGCCCGGAGGACCCAGCCACCCTACGCGAGGCTTGAGCCTCTCTTGAGGTCGCACATTGGGATGCTGCCTGTGTCGAGGAGCTCGCTTCTATCCGGCATCACCATGTGTATGACCTCGTCGACCTCCCTCCAGGTCGGAAAGCCATTGGAACCAAGTGGGTCTTTCGGCGCAAGTGGAAGCCTGACGGATCCTTGGACAAGTACAAGGCCCGCCTCACAGCAAAGGGGTTTGCTCAGGTCCCTGGGGTCGATTACGACCAGATTTTCGCCCCATTCGGTCGGTTCTCCACTAGCCGGGCGCTCTTCAGCCTGGTTGCCCAACATGGGTGGGAACTGCATCAGATGGACGTGAGCAACGCGTTCCTCCATGGCTCACTGGAGGGTGAGGAGCTCTACATGGTGCAGCCCCCAGGCTTCGACGACGGCACTGGGAGAGTTTGGCGGCTGCGGAAGGCCCTCTATGGCCTGAAGTAGTCGCCTCGGTGCTAGAACCAAGAGATCAGCAGCACGCTTCTCCGTGGCGGCCTCCAGCGCAACACCGCTGACCCCGCATTATTCATCAGCCCGCAAGGTCAGACCTTCGCCGCAGTTCTGGTCTACGTCGACGATCTCCTCATTGCGTCGCCAGACACGGCCGCCATCCAGCGTGTCAAGGACTTGCTGCACGCCGCCTACCAAATGAAGGATCTCGGGTCTGCTCGAGTCTTCCTGGGCATGGAGCTCGAGCATGATCGCTCCCAGGGCATCCTGCACGTCCACCAGGCTGCCTATGTGCAGACCCTGTCCACTCGCTTCCCCGAAGACCTGCCCCTCATGCCTAGCGCATCTTCACCCATGTCACCCGATGGCTAGGTGAAGCTGAAGAGTCCTGACCCAGCTGTTGTGGGGGAGCCAGTTGATGTGACCACGTATCTGCGGGTCATCGGGTCACTGATGTTCTTGGCGACAACGATGCGTCCAGACATCGCGTTTGCCGTCAACCTCCTGGCCCAGTTCTCTCAGGAGCCACGTCACCTCCACTTCGAGGCCGCGATCCGAGTGTTGCCCTATGTTGTCTTGACCCCTCGGCGAGGTCTCATGTTCCACCGCCAGCTGTCTGTCGTCGCAGTGGGCTACACTGACAGTGACTCGGCTGGCAGTCCAGACGGTAAGAGTCGCACGGGCTGGATCTTTCTGATCGGTGGCACAGCTGTGTCCTGGCACAGTGGCAAGTAGGGGTGCATTGCACGCCGCACTGCTGAGGCTGAGTACGTGGCCCTTGGCTCAGGCGCGTGTGAGAGTGTGTGGTTGCGTCGTCTGCTCTCCGAGTTGTGTCAGTTTGTCGCATCCATCACCTTGCATTGTGACAATGAGAGTGCCATGGCCATCGCGGACAATGACGGTGTGCATCACACACGCACAAAGCACATCAATGTTGAGTATCACTATGTGCATTCGTTGTTGCATGACGGCAGCATCAGCATCGTGTGGTTTGAGACAGCACGGCAGTTGGTTGACTTCCTAACCAAGGCACTGAAGCGGGACTCATTCAAGAAGGCTGTGATTTCAGTCGGCGTGCGTCCGTGAGTTGCCCTCTTTGTCTCTGCCTACGTCTCTGCGCGCCCTGGGGGAGTCTGGATGTTGACCGTCTCTCTACCCGCCCATGTGCACTACGCCTGTGAGTCATGGGGGAGTGTTGGTTTTTGCGCATCTCTCATTGTGCTCTGTTGTATCCTCCCGGCTTGTGTACATCGGCGTGCAGATGACTGACGGTGAGACTCGACGCTGATGGAGTGTCGTCCGGTGGAGCCGACGCACGCTGAGGTCTACTCGCAGCTCGCTGGAGCCTCCTCCCTTAGGCGACGTGCTCAGCTCCATCGGCAGGCCTCCTCGGCGGTCGTGCTGCCGGTGGTCACTGCCACCGCAGTTGCTGTCTGCATGCGTCCAGCGCGTCCCATCGCGTCTGCATCGTCATGCTCTGCCTAGGGTCCTTGTTGTTTGTTGCATGGCCCTGTTTGGCATCATGGACCATCGTAGTTCTGCCTGGGTTCGGGCAGCCATAACTCCTTGCTACAATTTTTCTAGCTGTTTCTGACCGCACGACTGCGTTTGCAGCGTCAGTGTTATGGTGTGGTCCAGTTTTCAGGCAAAACGGACGACGCCCGAGTTTTGGGCTGTCGGCTGTCTGGTAGGGCTCACAGAGAAAACCCTGCCTGCCAGAAAATAGGTATATTTCCTGATAGGCTGGTTAGCTGAGTAACAAGCTCTACAGAGCTGGGGGGGAGCTAGAACTTGGAGGGGTCTCCCATTCTTGTTTATTCTTGATTACTAATCAGTTACTTTCTGTTTCCAGCTGCTTTCCGGCGCTAACACTGGCGCGCGCACTTCTGAGTAACAAACCCAGAGCTTCCAGACTTAGTCTCTAGAGCAGCAGACGGAGGGGGCAGCTGACTTAAGCAACTAGCAAGGAAGCCCACACGCTGCATCAACAACGCTGCTGCCCCAACCTGCTGCCTAGCATTTCTGCGCCACATGGCGCCACGTCGGCAGCAATGTGAGGGAGCTCGAAGCGACTGCACGTGAACGCCACAGGGGCGGTGAGCCGCGCACAGCAACACTAGCAACTGCGGCGACAACAGCAAAAGAAGCAGTAGCAGCAGCCACTACAGCAGCGGCGGCAGCAGCAGCAGCAGCGTGCAGCAGCAGCAGCAGCGTGCAGCAGCAGCAGAAGCGGCGAAAGCAGCTAGAGCAACGCATCAGCCGCTGCAACAGCAACAGCCACTGTAGCAGCAGAAGCAGAAGCAGCAGTAGGTTGCAACAGCGACGGCAGCAGCAGCAGCAGCAGCGGTGACAGCAGCAAGCTGTAGTGGCGGCAGCAGCAAGCAGCAGCAACAGCAACGGCGGCAGCAGCTGCTCCGCAAAGCAGCAGTAGCAGCAGCAGAAGCAGCAACAGCAGCAGAAGCAAGAACAACAGCAACAAACGCAGCAGCTGCACCTGCCACTGCAGCTGCTGCTACCGCTGCGAGGAGGGCCTTGCAGCCCTCCTCTGAGGGGGGGCCCTCTGAGGGGGCCTGTCGGCCCCGTTCGCACCCCCCCCCTTCCTCCCCTTCTCAAGGGGGCCCTCGGAGGGCCATGCCGAGCCCCTCCGAGGGGCCCTTCGGAGGGTCCCGTCGGCCCCGTGCGCCCCCTCGGCCCCGTCGGCCCCGTCGGCCGACCGACGGAGGGGCCGGGATAGAGGGGCGGACAGGACCCCCCACCCCCCCCCTACTCGCTCCCTCCTCCCCCCCACACCCACTCGCTCACTCCCTCGCTCAG